>PVLD010004192.1:16695-129376 GCA_004027595.1 Dinomys branickii | reverse complement strand
TGGGTTAGTAGGGAAGCCTCACCTATACGGTCCTGCGTTGTTCGTATTCTTCAAGTGTTGATGGACGCGTGCAACAGTTGCTGGTCAGTGGCTGATTTAAAAGCAAAGCAGAAAACTAAAGCAAACCCCACTAAGATAAATCATTTCGATTAACTCGAAAAGTAAAACTGTAAAAGCTCCGGGATGTGCATCCTGAGCATTTGGTCGCGTTGCCTTGCTCGGGAAACGCGGTTTTGTGGCACCTGTTGCGGGAGCTGGGTACTTGATCAGGTGAACTTGTGAAGCCCCGCAGCCGCGTCAGAGCTGGTGCTGGACGAGCTTTTCACTCTGTTTCTGACGAGAAGGGCCTCTGCATCGGCAGTGAGTTTCCCCGTGGTTACTTCTCTGCCATTTCCTCACAGAAAGTTTCTCCAGGCTGGTGCCGAGAGGCATTTTGTTCAAAGACACCACACCAAACAGAACAACGACAAAAAACTACGCACAATTACTGCTTTATATTAAATACATAGTTGCAGGCCGCTAAATTGTGAGAAGAAATAACTTGTAGCAACAACCTGTTAGGCTTTTCCTTTGTAGTTTTGTGTACCTGGCTTAAGTAAATTAGGATCTGCCTTTAAGAGCATTCTCTAAAGTGTGTGAAGAAAGGCAAGAATCTTGAGAAAACAGTATGCGGCGTATCGTTACAAGACAGACCAGGGTGGTGAATGTGATTAAACACGAGCGCTTCCATGTTCGGTAGATGCTAAGATTCATACTGGGAGAAGTATGTGTATTACGCCCGCTGTAAACTTGTTCGGATTGTCCTAACAGCAGATGACATTAGGTAATTTTTTTGCATGACATTAAGCATAGTCCCTATCTTGGTTGTGTGTGTGTGTGTGTATGGGGGGGTGTGAAGCTGGCAGGGGCGGGTGAAGAGACTGAATCACACGTCAAGTGCTTTTGTATGTGGAGAATTTACTTTTTTTTTTTTTTTTTTTTTGCGGTACCGGGGATCGAACTCAGGACCTTGTGCTTGCCAGGCAGGCGCTTACGCCACTGAGCTATATCCGCAGCCCTTGTCTTGTATGTGGGAGAGACTCCATGCAAGTGTTCCTTTCTTGTCAGTTTTGCTTTAATGTATCTTGTACTAGGTTTTACCTTGAGCAATCATACGATGGCCTACTGTACTGAGAGTTTGGGATTGAAGTATGGGGACTGATCTACATACACTAGTGAAGGGAGTTTTTTCAAGTTAGAACTAAGGCATTTCGGGCAGTTCAGCTAACTTTTAATTTCCACTAAAAGCCTAGGAAATAATATCTAAGATTAATGGCGTTTGTATGCTGACTTAAATTAAATTTGTGAATTAGCTTTTTTAAAAAAAAAAAACTTTGAAAAACCTTGCGTATTATGATACTTCTGTGACTTTTTTAGGGGGTACTGGGCATTGAACCAAGGACCTTCACACTGAGCAACATTCCTATCTCATTTTTAATTTTTATTTTGAGACAGAGTAAATTTTGAGTAAATTGCTAAATTGTCCAGGGAAGGCTCAAAGTTCTTCCTGCTTCACCCTCCCTAGTGCTGATATTATAGGGAAATGCCCCCCATACGCAGTTACTTTGTTTCCTCTGATGACACTTGTAGGCTATCTGGTGTTTATTGGTCTTACAGCTGTATGAAATGACTAACTTCTTAGGAGTAGATATTGATTTTATACCATCTCGTAGACCCTGACACAGTTACCAATTTCTAATAGATGAAAATGTGATCATTTTGCAGTGGGTGTTATAATCTAAATATTTTGGGTGTAGGAAACTAAAAGATATGCAATTAGATTTTGATAGACATTTTCTTTGACCAGTGAATGTTTTTAATAACAGTTCAGCTGGATGTGGTTGCGCATGCTTGTAATCCCAGCACTGTGGAGGCTGAGGCAGGAGGATCATTGTGAGTTTGAGGCCAGCCTGTGCTACAAAGTGAGCTCAAGGCCAGCCTGAAATGCATAGTGAGACCCTGTCTCAAAAAAAAAAAGTAACTCAGCCAAGGTTGGTGGCACATCCCTATACTCTTTTTTTTTTTTTTAAACATTTTTTTTTTTTTTCTTTTTTTTTTTGGTGGTACTGGGGATTGAACTCAGGACCCTGCACTTGCTAGGCAGGTGCTTATTCCACTGATCTATATCCCCAGCTCCTCATCCCTATACTCTTTGCACTTGAGGATGAGGCAGGAGGATCAAATGTTTGAGCCTAGCCCAGGCAGTTTATTAACTTAGCAAGACCCTATCTCAAAATTAAAAAAAAAAAAATTAAAAAGGGCTGGAGATGTTAACTCCCAGGAACACAAAAACAAAACAAAGAAAAAAACCTTTATCTGTGGAGTATTTCATGATAGGTAACATAGCTATTCATGCAAAGATGTTGGAGTTTGTTTTCCTTGTGTAGATTTTCTTTTTGGGACAGGGTCTCCTTACGTAGGGCAGGATGGCCTTTTTTCTTCTTTTTTCTTTTTTTTTTTTTTTTTGTACCAGAAATGGAACTCAGGATCTTGTGCTTGCCAGGCAGGTGCTGTGCCACTGAGCTACATCCCTAGCCCTGCAGTATGGCCTTAAACTCACTTATGTAACCCAGGCTGGCCTCAAACTCATGGCAATCCTCCTCCCTCAGTTTCCTGAGCACTGGAATGACAGGCGCATATTGATAAAGTTCTGATGATGCTTGAAGTACATTTGTTAACTTAAAAAATGTTGTACTTGAATGAAATAGATTTTTTTTTTTTATGCTACTGGGGATTGAATCCTGGGCCTCATACATGGTAGGCAAGCATTTATTAATTTATTTGGATTTTGGGGAGGGGTTTGTTTTGTTTTGTTTAGAGACATGGTCTGTGTACCAGGCTGGCCTTTAATTTACTATGTAGCCAAGTCTGGCCTAGAACAGTGATCCTCCTGTCTCAGCCTCCAGAGTCTAGGATGACAGACATGCACTGCCACACCCAGCAGTTCCAAGTTAGCTGCCTTCCAGCCCTTTTTATTTCATTTTGAGTGTGGCCTTACTAAGTTGCCCAGGCTGGCCTTGAATCTGCCTGGACCTCCCTTGTAGCTGGGCTTATCTGGCCAGAATGGTTGATACATTTAATTTGTGTGAGGTTTCTGAGCAGAGCACTTGGGATCTTGAAATTTGAATTTCAACCTCTGATGACTTCAGAAAGCAAAAACCTCTGCTGGTGTTATCCTGGGAGACAATGCTTTGTGTCTTCTGAGGATTATAACTGGGGATCAGTGGCAGAGATGCCATGAACTAACTATAGATTGATCTGAAACAGGATTTGTTACTGGTTTGGCGGTATTTATTCCCATCATTGTCAGCCAGATGTCTTTTCAGTATGGGTGAAGTTCCTGATGGGCACATGCAGCAAGTGTGGTGGGTATTTATTTAAAAGAAGACAAGATTCTACCACTTAGGGGGTCGCTGCTTCCCGGACGGCCTCTGGATTTTTTTTTTTTTTTTGCGGTATTGGGGATCGAACTCAGGACCCTGCGCTTGCTAGGCAAGCGGTTATTCCACTGAGTTATATCCCCAGCCCCCTAGCCTCTGGATTGACTTGTGAGAAGCAGAGGAGGGAGGAACTAGCGCCCCGACTCCAGGCCCCGACTCCAGGCACTGAGAGTCAGGTGTGGGCAGTTGCAAGTGACAGTTTAGCAAGAGCCAGAGTTTGTTAACAAGAAATAAACTGGAAAACTTCTCGGTATGCTTTGTTGAACATTCCTAGAGAGACGGTATAGGTGATACTTTCCTACCTTAATTTTTTGAGCAATTTTGAGCCAGCTCAGTGGTCTTATGTATTTTTCACTCCTGGAACACCCAGGGGATGCGCTGTATTCCCAGTCAGCACTACGGACAAGCATGCAACGGTACCCGTCAGGTCAGGGATGCTTTAAGCCCTGCGCTGGGCCTTTCCCAGACGGAGCAGGACCAGGAGGAGGTTTGAGGTGCCCTGTCCTCCTCTGACCTACTTCCTGTCCATTTCACGGGTCCTGGTGGTCAGGTGGCGACCTGGGGCAGTGGGGTCTGTGAGGGCCGTTGGTGTGGCTTCTGCTGTTCGGAGTGGGCTGGGTGAGGGTGCGGTGGGTGTGGCGTCTGGGTGGGTTTTGTATCCCCGGAAGGAAGATAGGGAGGAGTGCCAGAGTTCTCAGAGCCCTCACCCCCAGAAGTGCCTGCTGAGCGGAGAGCATCACATCCTTCCTGTCGTGGCAGTGTACACTGGCTCGGGCATGCACCTGTGAGACCCACACTCAGGAGGCTGAGGCTGAGGTGTGTGTGTGGGGGGGGTTCTGATTTTTTTTTTTTTTTTTTGGTAGTCTTTTTGAACTAGGGTTCCACTGTGCAACTCAGGCTGGCCTTGAGCTCACTTTATAGCCGGAGCTGGCCTTAAACTCACAGCGATCCTGTTGCCTCAGCCTCTGGGTGCTGGGATTACAGGCGTGCGCCCCCACGCCCAGGTTTGCTCTTTAAATGCTTGCACACTAGCTGGGGATATAGCTCAGTGGAATAAGCACTTGCCTAGCAAGCGCAGGGTCCTGAGTTCGATCCCCAGTACCGCAAAAAAAAAAAAAGAAAGTAAATGCTTGCACACTTACAGTCGTGATCATTTAATCTTCATAATCCAGTCCTAGATTAGCAGCATCCCTCCTCCTATTTTTTTATTTTATTTTATGCTTTTAGCTCAGTAAACTGATAAACCAAAAAGCCAGGTGTGGTAGTACACACCTGTAATGGCAACCCTCAGGAGGCTGAGGCAAGTGGATTGCTGGGAGTTTCAGGCTGGGATACCTAGTGAGTTCAAGGCCAACCTGAACTACATAGTGTGAGACCTTGTCTCACAAAATCAAAATTAAACAAAAAAATTGAGGGTTCTTTTTTTTTTTTTTTTCCGGGACCGGGGATCGAACTCAGGGCCCTAGTGCTTAGCGGCAAGCACTTAGCCCGCTGAGCTGTACCTCCAGCCCACTAAAAAAATTGATTAACTGTAGGAGACAGAATTTTTTTTACTTCAAAAAGGCAGTAAACTCATAAATGCAAAATGGACCTTAACTGAAAGAAAAATCATAGGAAAAACTAAAGCGCACATTGCTGAATATATTTTTTTATGTACACAGTGAATACATTTACTGTATAGTTATGTTTCGACTGCCTTGTCTGCTACTATATATCCAAATTGTTTTCATGTTTTTCTGGATGTTATATTATTTAAGTACTTTTTGATTACTGAATGACTTTTTTTTTTCTTTGAGACAGGGCTTCACAATACAGTTCAGGCTGGCCTTGAACCCCCTGGAGATCCTTCTGCCTCAGCCTCCCAAGTGGTGGGATTACAGGTGTGCTCAACCACGCCTGGCTGCTGAATTATTTCAAGCAACATTTATAAAAATTATTTTTTTTTGGCTGGGAATATAGGTCAGTGGCACAAGCACCAGTCTGGCAAGTGCAAGGTCCTGAATTCCATTCCTGGTGCTGGAAAGCAATAATGAAGTTTTATTTCTTGTGGTGCTAGGGGTCAGACTCAGGGCCTTGTACATGCTAGGTAAGCACTCTTATGTCACCAGCTCAAACATTAATTTTTAAAATAGCAGGTCATGGTAATGTATACCTGTAATCCCAGCACTCGGGGCGCTGAGGCAGGTGGCTCTCCATGAGTTTGAGGCCAGCCTGGGCTACATAGTGAGTTCAAGCCAAGCCTGAATTGCATAGTGAGAACTGTCTCCAAAAAAAAAAAAAAAAAAAGTAAAATAATGAATTTTCAAAGTAAAAGCTTTATTAGAGGATATTAACATATTAAAAACTTTATGCTTTTAAATTTTGGTGGTTTTTAGTATATTCAGAGTTTTACAATCATTAAAACCACCTGATTCCAGAATACTTTTATCTCTCCAGAAGAATGTCATACCCCTTGCATGGTGGCCTGTACCTGTGACCTCAGCACTATAGGAGGCTGAGCCGGGAGGGTGGAAAGTTTAAGCCCACCTAGGCGATGTAGTGAGTTAGTGAGACCCAGGCTTAAATTAATAAAGAACTCGACAATGGCTGGAGTGTAGCTGCTTGCAGGGGCCCTGGGTTCAGCCCTCGAGGGGCCCTCCGCACCAGGCTTATGGCACTTGCCCCCTTTTCTGCCCTCTTCTCCTGTCTCTTCAGCCGCTAGTCAACTTTCATTCAGTGTTTTGCTTCTTTTGGACATTACTTAAAATTGGAATCATGTAATAGTGGCTTCCATGTGCTGAGTCTTCATATTATGCATGTTGTAGCCTGTGTCAGTGCTATATTTGATTTTTTGTTGTTTATCTGTGGAAGTTGTTCTGTTTTGTTTGAGACTGGCACTCCAAGCTTGAACTTGGAATGATTGTCCTGCCTCAGCCTACCTAATGCTGGGACTATAGACCTGAGCCACTGGGCCCCGCTCTATATTTGAGTAATACTCCATTTTGTGTGGGGATGTCACATTCTGTTTATCCATGTCCTCAGGTCCTAGACATTGAATTTCTTCAATTTCTTTGGCTGTTACGAATAACTGTGCTGTGGACATTTGCAGATAGGTTTCTATTTGGATATATGTCTTTGTTTCTCTTAGACTGAAATTGCGAGATCACTTTAAATCCAGTTTTAATAGAATTATTTTAACCAGACTTGCTTTGTTATAATAGTATTGTGCATGTATGTGGTGCTGGGGATCAAACCTAGGGCTTGAAGTATAGCTAAGTGCTCTACCATTGGGCTACACCCCTAGCCATATTAGAATAGTTTCTACAATTGTCTAGAATAGTTTCTGGAATTGTCTTAGGACCAAAGAGATCCTAGTTATAGTAAGTCTTCCGAAAGGTCTGTGAGTTTTTAGATTGCGCTAAGGCAGCGTGGAGAATTTAGTGCTGAAGAATTTGCCAGGTAAGGACCAGTGTTAGCTTCTGGAGACAGCTGTATATATGTGCACACCACAGAATGTTACAGTGTCTTGACTTAATGAGAATTTGAGGGTTCTCTGTGTTGTGCGGCGCCCCCCCCCCCCATCAAACCCAGAATCTCACTCATCACTGAGCTGCGTCCCTAGCCCAAGAGTTTGAGGTTTCTGGGTGGGTGTTTTATCCATGTGTTTGCTCACTTTCTGGGTCTCACTTTTCTCATTTGTAAAAGAGGGATATGATAGATACCATGAGGGTTAAATCAATTAATAATGTTTTAGAAATCTAGAGAGGTTGCATGTGGCAAAACGATGTTTTGTTTTGTGGCGGGGTCTTCTAGGTGTTCCAGGTGGGCCTGAAGCTCACTGTGTCACCTACAGTGGCCTAGATCTCACAGTAATCCTCCTGCCTCAGCCTCCAGAGTGTTGAGTTTACATGCATGCACCGTCACACTTGGCATTTTAAAACAGGGCCCGGAGCCAGACATCATGATCTGTGGCAATGGACAGTTTGCTCACTTTCTGGGTCTCACTTTTCTCATTTGTAAAAGAGGAATATAACAGATATTATGAAGGTTAAATCGATTAATAATGTGAAATGCACTGGGCATGGTTGCGCAGGCCTGTAATCCCAGCATTGGGAGGCTGAGGCAAGAGGATCATTGTGAGTTCAAGGCCAGCCTGAACTATATAGTGAGACCCTGTCTCAAAAAGACACACATACACATACAAAAGTGAAATGTTTATAGCAGTGCCTGGCACAATGTAAAGAATCAATAAATATTAGCTATTATTGTCTGTCAATTTCTTTGTCTTGAATTCAGTGATTCTGTGAAAATACAGAGATTGTATTTACTCTAGAGTGAGGTAGAATTTTGTATTGTCAACTGACTCTGTAACAGTATTTTAGGGACTACATTTAAGTAAAAATGCGGATTAGAGTTTTGTTTTTTTCCCTCTTTAATAGAAACATTAAATATTAACTTTCCTATTTAACAATTTTAGTTCATTGGCTTCTTGATTTATTTCTAAACTATAAGCAGTGAGATAACTACTGGGAATGTTTATGTATGTATTCCTCTTTTTCTCTTTGTCTTTTTGAGACAGGGTCTCACTGTGCCATTCAGGCTGGCCTTGAGCTCACTTTGTAACCCAGGCTGGCCTTGAACTTGTCCACTTTTTATAATATGTTTTTATCTACATATTTTTAAAAATATAATTGGGGTCGTATTAAACTGTTTTGACAGGTGGGTGTGGTGGCGCAGGCCTGTAATCCCAGCACTCTAGAGGCTGAGGCAGGTGGATTGCTGAGAGTTTTGAGACCAACCTGGGCTACAAAGTGAGCTCAAGGCCAGCCTGAACTGAATGCATAATGAGATTCTGTCTTAAAAAGACCAAAAAAAAGAGCTTTTATTTGATAGAATATTTTTTCTGTATCAGTTTATCAAATAAATACATGCATGTAGGTAAAATAAATTAAAATAATATTAAAAGTTTATAGCTGGGTGTGGTGGCCCACGCCTGTAGCCCCAGTACTGGGGAGGTTGAGGCAGGAGGATTTTTGTGAGTTGGCGATCAGTCTGGGCTACAAAGTGAGCTTAAAGCCAGCCAGAACTACATAGTGAGACCCTGTCTCAAAAAGACAAAAATAAGAAAGTTTACAGTGAACAGAACAAAAACAATTCCCTGCGGTATTTCTCACCTGAAATTTCTCCAGAGGAGATGTCTGTCTGTCTGTCTGTCTGTCTTTCTTTCTTTCTTTTTTTTTTTTTTTTTTGTCTTTTTTTGGTCCTTTTTGAAACAGTTTTGCTATGCAGTTAAGGCTGGCCTTGATCTTGATTTGTAGCCCAGGCTGGCCTTGAAGTCTCAGGGATCCTCCTGCCTCAGCCTCCTGAATGCTGGCATTACAGGTGTGCACCACCATGCCCAGCTTTGGACTCTGATACCTATTTTGTTTTGTTTTCTCCCTGAGATTTATCACAGTATTTTAAAAATTAATATGCTTATATTTTGTGTATCAGTTTTGGAAATTTCTTCACTTCGTTATGATGGATGAGGACTTTGATCTACTGTAGTTACCCTTGCTGTCCCCTTACCCTGCTGTCATTGGGGAAATTGGGTAAATGAGGAGGGGCTGATTACGTTAATAAGACAGCCAAATCTAGTAACATGCTTCTTTTTATAACCACTTTCCTGGAGTGACTGTCTTACTTTTTCATCTGCTTAATGTTCTGTGTTAGCCCTATGTACCATCTTTTACTGTTTATTATTTCTTAAACTGTGTTTATTATTTCTTAATATTTTACTGTTTATTATTTCTTAAACTCTCAAATTAATAATTATATATTTTTTGTTCCTATTGATCTCTGTTCTGCAGACCTCAGTATTCCTGCTCTTTTTTTTGGTGTTTTTTTCTGGTACTGGAAATTGAACCTAGGGCTTCTCACATGCTATGGATGCACTTTATCATGAGCTATACACCCCATGCCCTATTTTTAATTTTGAGATGGTTCTTGTTAAGTTGTCCAGGCTGGCCTAGAACTTTTGATCCTCTTGCCTCGGCTTCCTGAGTAACTGGGGTTAGAGGCATGAGCCACCACACCCAGCTAGTGTTTTTGCTTTCGCTTGAACTGGATGATCTGTGGGTCTGTTGGATGTGGCACTGGGATTTCTTTTTGCTACTTTCCCATTTGATTCTATGTCACTGGGATTGTACATTTTTCTTGGTTTACTTCTCTCTTTTTTTTTTTAAGCACAACTTGTTGTTTCCTCCTAAGAATGGCTGCGGGAGAAGCAAACATTTTTCATTACATATCTGCAAAATTTCTTTTTCAGCTCTAATACTTGGTGGGTAGTTTGGCTGGGTATTGGATGCTAAGTTTAAAAAAATAAGTTGCTCTTGAGGGATTTGCTTTATTGTATCCTGGCATTTCATGTTGCAGTTAGAAGTCTAGTGCTGTTGATTATTCTTTCTTTTTTTTTTGTACTGTAACTCAAACTCAGGACCTCGAGCTTGGCAGGCAGGCGCTGCACCCCTGAGCTGTATTCCTGGCCCTGTTCTTTCATTTCTAACACCACTCAGGACCACCCTCCTACCTGCCCCTGCCCGGTTCCACCCTCTTCCCTACCCCTCCTTCAGGGGAGTGTGATCTCTTCACCGGTGCCACGGTGACTTCCTGTCCCGTGGTGTGGGTGTTTTTTATATTTGTTGTGCTGGGTGCTTTGGGGAAGCTTTTGGGTATGCAAACTCTGCTCCTGTCCTGGTTATTTGATAATTTTTGTCCCCAGGTTTGTTCAGTTGTTCTTGAACTCCTAGTTCGCTAAATGTTGAATGTTGTAGACTGGTCTTAAGTTTTGGATCTTTTCCATTTATTTATTTATTTTTATTTTTTGCAGTACTGGGTATTGAACCCAGGCCTGTTGAGTGCTAAGCAAGTATTCTACCAATAAACTACATCCCCAGCCCATATTTATTTTATTTTGAGACAGAGTATTGCTAAACTGTTCCGGTTGTCCTGGGATTGGCGTCCTTTGGCCTTGGCTTCCCAAGGGATTACAGGTGTGTGTGCCCGTGCCTGGGAAATGTCTTTTGTTTGTTTGTCATTAGGACAGATTGTGTGGAAACTGTCTGAGTTTGATGGGTTCAAAGTTGTTAGGAGCTGGGCCTGGTGGCACATGTCTGTAACTCCAGCACCTGAGAGACAGAGGCAGGAAGATCATAGCAAATTTGAGGCCTGCCTGCGCTACATAGCAAGACTCTGTCTCAAAAACAAATTTAAACACTAACGTTAAAAGCTATTTCTTTGGCTGGCTGTTTCATTGATTTGTTCATTTATTAAAAAAAAAAAGCTATTGGGTATGTGTTCCAGCTACTGTCTTACTTTGTTTTTTTATCTTTTTGAGACAGGGCATCGCTATGCAGTTCAGGCTGGCCTTGAGCTCACTTTGTAGCCCAGGCTGGTCTCGAATTCTCAGCGATCCTCCTGCCTCAGCCTCCAGACTACTGGGGTTACAGGTGTGTACCACCACACCCGGCCCAGATAGTCTGGGATATAGCAGTGGATGCATTGGCCGTGGCGCCTGCTCTGATGAAGCTGCTTAGGTAGCAGGGTAGGCAGCCTGTGTATCAGCAGAAGAGTTTAAAGTGAACAAGTAAACGTAATCTTCACACAGGGGTTAGAGAAGGCTTCCCTGAAGAAGTGACTGACGCTTAGAGGGTCCAGGTAAAGAGAGGGCAAAGGGGAGTCTGAACCCCAGGATGAGCACATGCCATGGAATGGGGAGACTATGATAGGTTTTAAGTAGCAAGCAATATGATCAGATTTGTGTTCTTTAAAAAGTCTCTGTGGCTGCAGAACAGAGATTGGGTTGTGGGGTGGGGACGGACTAAGGGCTTATTGAAGTAGATAGGTGGCAAATCTGGTACTCAGTATCAGTGAAAGCAGACAGAAATGATCCAGAAAATAGTTTATGAGTTACAGTGACTTCTTAGTAATGGATTGGCTTGGCTGGGCTATGGCGAAGGGCAGAAAATAGGTCACAGATGAATTTGTTCCAAATGTTCCTTTGTTTTTCCTCCCTCCCTCCCTTCTTCTCTTTCTCTTTCCTTTTCTTTCTTTCTTTGTATCTTGAATTTGATTTTCAAGGAAGACTGACTTTTTTTTTTCTCTTGAAATAAGGTCTCACTGTGTAGTTCAGGCTGGCCTTGAACTGAATGCAGTCCAGGGTGTCCTGGAACTCACAGGGCCCCTCTTGCCGCAGCGTCTGCAGCTCCGGGAGCACAGGTGCGTGCCGCCTTGCGGCAGACCGCACTCTTTCTGTGGCCCTCCGTACTTGCTGTGGGTTGTGCTGTGCTGCGAGGACCGCCTCCCCGTCACCGCTCTGTCGCCCTCCCCTCGCCCTGGCCTCACTCGTCGGGAGCGCGGAAGGGCTGCCTCACTCTGTACCCAGCCCCTGAAGCCCGTGCTCTTGTATGTGTGTGTCGCTTAGTTTCTAATATTTTGATATTATATAGGTGTCCATATTTTTTTTTTTTTTTAGATAGAGTTTCGCTATGCAGTTCAGGCTGGTCTTGAGCTCACTTTGTAGCCCAGGCTGGCCTCAAACTTGGAATGATCCACCTGCCTCAGCCTCCCGAGTGCTGGGGTTACAGGCATGTGCCACCATGCCCAGCTCAGGTGTCTGTTACCAATTTCTAGTTGGTTTTCTGCCTCTTTTTTTTTTTTGCGGTACTGGGGATCGAACTCAGGACCCTGCGCTTGCTAGGCAGGCGCTTATTCCACTGAGCTATATCCCCAGCCCTTTCTAGTTTGCTTTCATATGTTCAAATAGTGTATGTGGTCCTCTCTCTCTGTCTCTTTTTTTTTTTTTTTTTTGGTGTAGTACTGGAGGTGGAAGCTGCAGCCTTAGCACTGAGCTACATAATACCCAGCCCATTTTATTTTTTATTCTAGGACAGGGTCTAGGTAAATTACCCAGATTGGGCTTGAATTTGCCATCCTGTTCAGCCTCCCAGAGTGCTGGGATTAGTAGTGTGTGCCATTGTTCCTGGCTATGATCTCAATTATGTAAAACTGTCTTTGGTACCGGGAATTGAACTCAGGACCTTGCGCTTGCCAGGCTGTGCCACTGAGCTACATCCCCAGCTGTTTTTTTTTTTTTTTTGGTACCAGGGTTTTTTTTTTTTTGGGTGGTACTGGGAATCGAACTCATGACCTCACGCTTGCCAGGCAGGCGCTGTGCCACTGAGCTACATCCCTGGTCCTCTAAAATATTTTTGTTTGTTTGTTTGTTTGAAGCAGGATCTTAGTATGTAGTCCAGGCTGGCCTCGAACTCTGGGCAACCCTCCTGCTTCAGCCTCCTGAGTGCTAGGATTACAGGTGTCGGTCGCCTGGCTGTAAAACATTTTTAGAGCTTTGTTTTGCATCCTGCAGTGTTGTCAGTTTGGGTAGATGTTCTGTAAACATTTGAAAAGACAGCTGTACTGGTATTGAGTGAAGTATTCTGTAAGTACTTTTTTTTGAGACAGTCTTGCTTTGTAGCTGAGGCTGGCTTTAAGCTCTCGATCCTCTGCCTCAGCCTTCTGCCTGCTGGATGACAGGCGTGCGCCATCATGCCTGGCTCCATCATTGCATCTTTTTTGTTGTTGTTTTGTCTCTCTGAGACAGGGTCTCACTATGCAGTTCAGGCTGGTCTTGGGCTCACAACGATCCTCCTGCCTCAGCCTCCCGAGTGCTGGGTTTACAGGCGTGCGCCACCATACCCAGCCCATCTTTATTTGTTAAGACATTGCAGTGAAGTAGGCTGTTAATTACCTGTTACTGCCTTCATTTGAACCTACTTGAGAACAGGAAAGGCCTCATTCAGTCTCCCTCTGAGCCTGGCTCAGTCTTTTGTGAGCCTCTAAATTCTTTGCACCCTGCTTCTCCACTTCTGCCCTCCCCAGTGTGATACTGTTAGCCACATGTGGCTATTTAAGTTTAACTTAATTGAAATGAAGTAAAATTAAACCTTCAGGTCCTCAGGGCCATTACGCGTATCGCAAGGGCTCAGTAGCCACATGTAGGGTGCGAGTCATTTCACACCGCGTCCGAAAGCTCTCTGGGGCTGACCGTGCCGTGGTGGGCAGCTGGTCTCTATTACATTGGGGGGGGAGCTCCCTGACACCCCCCACCCCGCTGCTGTTCTCCCCCACATCCTGTGGCCTCCTGCATCCTGCATCCCCTCGGCAGGCGGCCAGGGCTCTTTGTCATTGAGACTTGGCCCAGCAGTTCGCGTATGTCTTGGTGCTGCATTTCTGCACCAAGACGTGGGGTTGTATTCGGTGTACCTCATGTTATTTGTTGTTCTTGGTTGTAGAGGGAGAAACAGTGACTAGAAAATCTGATACAGCTAGAGGACACATATTTTCTCAAAAGAGAATTCAGATTTTGTTGAGAAATTCAATGTGATAACTTATGGGATTCTGTGTATGTGGTTTTCTGAGGCTCATTATGTAGCCCAGGCTGGTCTTGGATTTGTGGCAATCCTCCTACTTCAGCTCCTTTTTTTTTTGTACCAGGAGTGGCACTCAGGACCTCGTGCTTGCCAGGCAGGCGCTGTGCCACTACGCTGTGTACCGACTGCTTCAGCTTAAGTGCTGCGATTACAGCCGTGTGCCACCACACTTGGTTTAGGGAAGTCTTTTGTTGTAGATGTGTAAAAGTCAGTACGTGAACCCAATTATGGCATTGTAGTGGGTCAGCGTCTGAGTTTCCCCTGTATGTCTCTTTCTCAGCAGGTAAGCCAAATTATTTAACGGTTTCCGTTGAAAAGGTGCCCCTTTCTGATGGAGTTCTTTTGTGGCTTAAGTGGTTAAGTTGCAAGTGGGAACCTTCCTGAGATTTGCTGAAGGAGTTACTCATGGATCTGCTCTGTAAGTTGCACACTTGGAAGACAGCTTGGCCCGGTGATTCACAGTGAGTGGCCTGTTCGGGAGAGGCACTTACGTATTTTACTAGAAACATAGCTTCCCGCTCGATCTCATCCTGCTCTCATTGCCTCCTTTTTTTTTAAGGTCTGCATACAGTGTATTCTATTTATGGAAAGCATTTCAGAAGTGTACATATTCATCAGTGTGGGATTTCTTTGGTCCTTTTCCTTTCCATTGCCTGTATAACTCCTACGGAGATTGTCCGCAGAAATAGCCAACAAATTTGTAACCCTCCTATCAATTGTTGCCCTTATTCTAGACATGAAAATTATTTCTTATACTCTGTGAAGAAGTCTTAGTCTTCTTAAGTAGTTTCTGTTTGTTTTTTTGAGACAGGAGCCCAGCCTTGCCTCGAACACGTGACAGTCCCCTTACCTCAGCCTTCCAACTCCTGGGATTACAGGTGTGCACTAACACACCTGGCGTTGTTTGTTTTGTGAGACAAGGTCTCGCTATGTAGTTCACACTGGCTTTGAACTCACTGTGTATCTCAGGCTGGCCTTAAATTTGAGGCTATCCTCTTGCGTCAGCCTCCTGAGGGCTGGAATTATAGGTGTGTGCCACCATACCCAGCCTAGAAGCCTTAGTCTTTTTTTTTTTTAAACTATAACCATACTCTTTTTTTTTTTTTCTGGCATATCAGGACATTTATTTAAGTACTCTCCAGGGACATCTTCATCAACTGCACCACACCATATGCCAGGGAGTGCCTGTGCCTCACATAATACGGGATGTTTGCACCTTCTTCTCCCTCTTCTTCTCTACTTTCAAAGTATGATGTGAATAATACAAAATTTAAAAGTAGTTTTCCTGTCACTTCAGATAATATATATATATATGTATTTTTTTTTGTACCGGGAGTTGAGCTCATAGCCTCCCGCCTGCCAGGTGGGCACTGTGCTGCTGAACCATATCCCCTGCTCAGGTATCTATTTGAATTTTTGGATCATGGTTTTCCAGTGGATGGTCTTAGATTCCTGATGCTTTGCAAACTCGGGAGATTGCCCTCCACTGGGTATCTCATTCTAAATTGCCTTAATACTTGAGTTGTGTCTCAGAAGGAAATTAACACTGGGGATTGTTTATGGTAGGGGTCATAAACTTGCTCACAGGGTTTTAAAATATATAATAAGGACGTGCCGTACCCCTTTTCCCCTTAAATATGTAACTGCATTTGCTATTAGTATTTATTGGCCTGAAATACTAGCTACGTTGAAATTGCAGTCCCTTTTTGCTTTTACAGACAGTGCTGTCCACAGTGTGCTTGAGATGTATCTTTAGCCATTTACGCGCTGGTGTTTCCTGTAGGGTATGTTCCTAAGGGCGGGATGAGATCATTGGGTTACTGTGTGTGCGCTCTGAAAGGCAGGACCAGAGTATGCGCCTGTAACTTCTTTTAAACTTTCATGTAAATGTCCAGGTGGCAAATAATTTAGTCTTACAGTGCCTGTTGCAGTTCAGCCATTGTAGCACAAAATCAACCATGACTAGTATTACATGAATGGGAATGGCTGTTTCACTAAGACTGTGCACATCACAGTTTGAATGTTATGTAATTTTCAAGTTCGAACAGGTGGTGAGCTGACCATGGTTTGTGTATCCCTGATCTAACTCTCCCAATGTTATAAAGATCTCCCCTTCTTCTTCCTTTTCCTCTTCTTCTTTTTTTTTTTTTTTCTGTTACTTGTTTTTCGCAGTGCTAGCAATAGAACCAAGAGCCTCAGCCTTGAGCTACATTTCCAGTCCCTTGTATTTTTTATTTTGAGACAGGGTCTTGCTAAGTCGCTCTAGGCTTGAGTTTGGTGATCCTCCTGCTTCCACGTTCCAACTGCTGTGGGGTTTGTGGTGTGTGCCACTGCTGTCAGCTGAGTTTTATGTTTTATAGTTAGGTTTGCAGTTCATTTTGGGTTACTTTCTATCTTAATAAGATGCGACGTATGGGTTGAGGTTCTGGGAAGTTGGTGCTGGGGCTGGAACCCAGGGCCTTGCACATGCTAAGCACATATTACTCTGCTGCTGAGTGACATCCCCAGCCCTAGGGGTTTTGTTGTTTTTATTTTTGGCATATGGATGTCCATTTGTTTCAAGGCCACTGGTTGACATGTCGTTTTTCATTGCATTTTGTCTCCATTACATCTGTGTTGAAATATAGTCAGCCATATTTCTGTTAGTCTAATTCTGGACTCTTGTTCTGGTGGTATGTATCCTTTGACTGCAGTAGTCTTGACTACTGTAGCTTTATAGTTAAATCCTAAAACAAGGTAGTAGGAGTTTGAGTTATCTGCCTTGTTTCTTGTTTTTCAAAATAGACTTTATGCCTGTCATGGTGGTGCATGCCCGTAATCCCAGCATTCGGGAGGCTGAGGCAGGAAGATCATTGCAAGTTGGAGACGAGCCTGCCACTACGAAGTGAGCTCAAGGCCAGCCTGAACCAGATAGTGAGACCCTGTCTCAAAAAGATCCAAAAAAAAAGATTTTGCTATTCTAGTTCCTCTGTGTTTCCAGTTGTTTTTGGATTAGTTTATTAGTGTCTATGAATTATCCTCCTGGGGTTCTTGTTGCCTTTTTGCTGATCTCTAGATCATTTGGGGAGAACTGACACTTTAATATTGAATCTTCTAATCCATGACTATGTTTTGTCTCCATTACTTTATATAACTTTTCATTAACTTTTTTATAGTTTTCAGCACACTGGTATTTAACGTATTGTTACCTATATACCTTAGTATTTCATTTTTGATGCTATTATAACTGTACTGTTTTGGTAAAAGGCAAAAAGATTTATTCTGTCTGAAGAGAAACTAGAGTGTAATTGGTGCTCCTTTGGGTTTTTTTTTTTTTTTTTTTTTCCCCCTGAGACACAGTCTCGCTGTGCACTTCAGGCTGCCCTGGAGCTTACTTTGTAGCCCAGGCTGGTCTCGAACTCCCTACGATCCTCCTGCCTCAGCCTCTGGAGTGCTGGGATCACAGGCATGCACCACCATGCCCCGCTTTGGTTTTGTTTTTTGTGCTGGAGAGTGAACCTAGGGCCTCATGCATGCTAGGCAGAGTCTGCCACTGAGCTTAGACCCTGTGTCTGTCTCTTTCTTGTCACAGGGATGCAACACCCAGCACCCATAGCTTAAAGGAAGAGAGGTGTATTTTGGCTCCCAGTTTTGGAAGTCTCAGTCCATGGCCCATAAGATCAAACGCAGAAAGGCATGGCGGGAGGGCCTGGAGTAGGAAAGTTGCTCATGTCGTGGTGGACAGAAAACAGGGATGGGAGAAACTGGGAAGGGAGGGACAGCCTTCCAGGTTGTTCCTACGGTGACCCCCATCCCACCAGGCCCAACCTCCGGAATTGCTGATGAGTAAAGCACCCCATCCACTCACCCTTCGGGAGCCCCGTGTCTGAGTGCATGAGCGTTCTGGGAGGCGTTCTAGGTCGGAACTCTTAACAGGCCTCGTTGTATTTCTCTTTAAAATTTTCAGATGTGCAATTATTTGTTGTTTGTAATAGAAATAGTTGATTTTTTTATATTGAACTGTATGAACTTGCTAAACTCACATATTTGTAGGTTGATTTAAAAAAATAAATTCCTTAGGATTTTCTGTATAATCATGTTGCCTGGCAGAGGTGGTATTGTTTCTCTCCAGCCTGTGTCCCCCTCTCCCTCTTGCTGAGCCTTGCTCCCTGTGTCCCTATTGCACTGTTAGGAGTCCCTCCCTCCCCCTCCCCCCTCCCTTCTTTTTTTCTTTTCTTTTCTTTTGTTGTACTGAGGATTATATACAGGGCCTTGTACACATTAGGCAAGTGCTGTACCACTGAGCTACATCCCTACCCCTTTTTAAATTTTTGTTTTGAGACAAGTTCTTGCTATGTTGCCTAGGCTAGCCTTGAACTCTTTGGTTTTTTTTTCTTGAGAGATTGGGTCTTGCTTTGTAATAGAGGCTGGCCTTGAACTTACTATATAGCTTAGGCTACGCTCAAATTTGAGGTTACCCTCCTGCCGCAGCCTCTGCAGAGCTGGGATTACAGGTGTGTGTCATCACATCCAGCTTGGCCTTGAACTCTTGATCCTCCTGTCTCAGTCTCTGAGTAGTTGGGACCACAGATGTGGACCGCTGTGCCTTGCTTGGCCAGGCTAGGACCTCTAATACAATTCGAGTAAGAGAAGTGATGCCAAGTAGACATCTTTGTTTCGTTTCTCATCTTTGGGTCAAACATTCTGTCTTTTGCATTATATATTATTTAGCTTTTTTATTTTTAGGTTGAAGATATTCTCTTATTTATAGTTTCTGATTTTTTTTCAATAATTAATGGGCATTGAATTTTGCTGCTTTTTGGACAGCTCTTTAGATGTTTTTCTTTTTTTCGTTTTAGTCCATTGATATGGTGAATTATAGTGATTTTTTTGATGTTGAATCAGCCTTGCATTTTAGGAGTTAAATTCCACTTGACTGTGATGAATTATCTTTCTAATACACAATATTGCTAAATTCTCACACATGGTATTTTTTGTATTTATGAAATACTGGTCTGTGCTTTTCTTATAATATCTTTACTTGATTTTGGTGTCAGTTCTGCGAGTGTCGTATGAGCTGGAAAGTGTTGCCTCTTTTTGTTTTCTGCAAGAGATTGTATAGAGTTGGAATTATGTTTCCTTTAACAGCTTGGTAAATAGACTGAGGTGCACTCGTACTTTTGACTCTTGTCAGCCTTGTGAGGAGCTGGATTACATGTGTGTGTACCGTGCTTGACTTCCATTCAGGGGTTTTTAGGGTTTACATTGAGCTGAGTCTTTATAACTCTTTCTTGTTCTTGTTCATTCCCTGTGGTGTGGAGTTTAGCTGGGTGCAGAATAGCCCATTGGAAATGTGTGCCTAGACTGTAGAGGAAAGGGGTTGGGTGGAGAGAGGCAGTAGAAGTCACTGATATTTTGGTGGTACAAGTCAGCTGGTACTTGGGAAAAAGTGAGCATCTGAATGCCGAGGAGACCAGCACAGGTAAGAGGGGTATTTGAAGGAAGCAGAGCCAGTCCAGGAAGTGAGTCGTGAGTGACAGTAGGAGGTTTGGAAGGACACAGTGAGCAGAGCTGTTGGGGCTTTTCAGGGGGCTGCGGGACAGTCGGGGGACGTTACAGTGATGTTCATCCCAGAGTCAGCTGGTGTTTTCAGGTTTGCTGCTGTTTGTTAATTCTTCATTTAACCTTATTCTGTATCCAGTATAACATGCTACTTTCTGTTAGCTGTATGTATTGGAGATATTAAAACTAGTTGAAATAAAAATAAGAATTTTAGAATGAGAACAGTTTTTCTGGAACTTTTTATCTTTACACAATTTCAAACATATAGAAAGGGTGAAAGAGTAAGATAGCACACACTTAGTGTACCTTTTTTTTGGTACGGGACTCGAACTCAGGACCTTGTGTTTGCCAGGCAGGCGCTGTGCCACTGAGCCATGTACCCGGCCCTGTACCTTCCTTGGGTTCACCAGTTTGTTACCTTTTTTGCCATGTTTGCTTATGTTCTGTCTTGAATTTTAAATATTCTTTTTGCTGAACAATTGGATAGTAGGTTACAGACAGTATGATATCTCAACTCTAAATAAGTCAAAGAACTCCAGACACTTAACATTTATATAAATACTCTATGTCAGATTTTCCCAGATGTCCTTTTTGTGTTTTTTCCTCCTGCAGGATTCACTCAGTGATCATGTTTTGTAATTAGTTGACATCTCTCTGACTTCTTTAATCTTTTTTTCGGGGTGGGGCATTGTCTTTTACCATGGCTTTTTTTGTTTTTGTTTTTGAGACAGGGTCTTGCTGTGCAGTTCAGGCTGGCCTTGTAGCCCAGGCTGGTCTCAAACTTGCAACCATCCTCCTGCCACAGCCTCCCGAGTGCTAGGATTACAGGTGTGTGCCACCATGCCTGGCTCACCATGGCATTTTTAAATTGTCGAGGCCAGTTGTCTTACCGGACTTCTCACTGTTCGGACTTTCCACAGGAATAGCTTCACATTAGGTGCTTTTGGTGGGGCTCTGTGTCAGTGATGCCCTGTCCTTCCCAGCACATCTCACAGCAGGCACCCCCTCCCCATTGGTTGTCTCACTGACGGTGATGGTGCCATCACTTGGTGAAGGTAGCATCTGCCAGATTTCTCTGACAGCCGCCTCTGCCCTCTGACGCCTCTGCCCTCTGACGGTGGTGTGTGCTGAGGTGATAATCATACGGCTGTCTTGCTGCTCAGCGGCCTTTCTCCAGCAGCATTAGCATTTGCTGATGGTGCTTGCTTGGTTAAGTTGGTGGTTGTAAGTGGTGACTTCTAGTTCTGTCATTCCTTCACTTACTAGCTGGTGTTTAAAGTTCTTGTACTTCCCTTCTTTCCTCTCCTTTGAATGCTGTTTGTAAGTTGTGGTTGAAGTAGTTAGTGTTCAAGGCCACTTGTGCTGGTGGCAGCTTGTCCCCATGGTGGAGGTGCGGCAGGCGAGCGGAGGGACTGCTGAGGGGTACCTCGGTCATTTGCCCCAGGGCCTCCCCGGCTCAGCCCTGTGCTGTAACCTTGTCCCCACACCCCCCTCAGGATGCGATTTGCCATCCAGCTCCCCTTTCACCAGAGAGCAAAATCGTGGGGCTGCTGGGTCTGGTACTGAGCGCAGCAAGTGCAGTGGCTCACCAACCATAGCAAATACGTTCCCTTCCGTAAGTTCAAGAAAAAAGCTCATTGCAATAGAAAAGTAGGGGAAAGGGGGAATTTTTGCTTCCATAAAAATTTAAGAACTCAGTTATAGTAACTGAAAGTGGACTAATGCAAGTGGATTTAAGTCCCTGCCCCCATCTCTCCAGTACTGGGGACTGAACACAGGCCCTTCATACTGTGCTGTGTACCAGGAAACTCTCCTTCCCTCTGGCATTCTGTTTTTGTTTTTTATTTTGTCTCTTGTTAAGTTGCTGGTGCTGGGTTCAAACTGTGAACCTCCTGCCTCAGCCTCCCAGAGGGCTGAGATTACAGGTGTGTGCCTTCATACCCAAGGTTTTGTTTCTGTGCATTGTGAAAGATAAGGAATTTTGTCGGGCGTGGTGGTGCATACCTGTAGTCCCAACACTCAGAAGACTGAGGCAGGAGGATCGTTGCGAGGCCAGCCCAGGCTACAGAGTGAGCTCAACGCCAGCCTGAACTGCATAGTGAGACCCTGTCTCAAAAAGACCAAAAAAAAAAAAAAAAAGATAAGGAATTTATATCATTATAGTTTTGGAGCTAGATGTTTAGGAATTAGAACTCTCTGTGGCTTAAAATGTTCATGTAACTGTTAGAACCACACTTTCTTAGGGAAAAGCTAGAGATGCGCAAAAGAGATTTCTGTATTTCAAAGATGGAAAGAGTTAATCTTTTGTGTGAGCTAAAACTCCTTTACCTTGCATTTCTGTTGTAGTGAAATGTTTTCTTATAAATAAGGAAAGTGACATATCTGCTAGTAGTTGGTGAAACTTTGTGTTTTGTGGTAATTCTCTGTAAGATTTTCAACTATAGGAAAACTTTCTTTTTGAAATAATTATTCTTTCGGACATTAGGTAATAACATTTTTCTTTTTGTTTTGTATTGGGAATCGAACTCAGGACCTTGCGCTTGCCAGGCAGGCACTGTGCCACTGAGCCACATCCCCGGCCTTTACCACAGTTTTAAAGAGATAGGGTACCGAATGTATTTTAGCTGCATGTCAGTCACGCAGTGGGTTCTTTGAACTTCAGTCATGTGCACTGGTGCCTGGATGTATCGCCTAGACCAGTGGGGAAACTTGTGGCACACCTGCTGCAGCAGGCTGTCTGTAGCATTGAAAGCTCTAAAAGGTTCACCATCAACTGCTTGAGATTGTCGCTGTCCAGAACTTTTGTGATGACTGAATTGTTCTATACGTATATTGTCAAGGGCGATAGCCACTAGCCACATACGCTGTCTTGAGTTACAGTTCTTGCTGAAATTTCATGGTAGGTCTCAGTTTATAACCGGGTCACTGACCTCCTTTATCTGCTATTTCTCTTGCCTACACAGGAGGCGCGTGTTTCTCAAGTGTTCGCTGAGACATCTGCTCAGGTGGTTTTTCAGAAGGAGAGTCAGGCTGGTGTAATAAAGAGCATAAACTTAGGAGCCAGGTGGGCTTTTGTTTCCGTTGTAACTGTGGTACCAGTGTGACCTTGGAGAAGACATTAGTCTCCATGTGCATCTTTGGTGATAACAATAGCATCTACTTCTGGAGTCAGTCTGAGGATAAAATGAGCTAATGCTTTAAAAGTACCCCACACACTTCCTACCATGCCGAAAGCACTCTGGCTGCTGGCTGCTATTTTTTATGCCTGGTAAGGATGGGGACAAATGGGATATATTTGAAGAACAAAGGCTTCTGAGTGATTACCTTATGCTACAGATTGGGATAAATTCATTCTAGATTGGGATAGATTCATTCCAAATCAAAGAGTGACTCCTTTTTACTTTCGGCAAATTCATTTTGTAATTTAAAAAAAAAAACTGTTACATAAAAACAGATGATTTATTTTTGTTACACCATTCATGCTTTATATATCTGCTACAGTACATTAAAGAATTAAAATTTTTCAGATCTAGTGCATTAACTTTTGCTGGAAATGAATATCCCTCAATCCTACACCAATCCTGGGTTGTCCATGTTTCTCTTGGATACCAGTTACAGGTAGGGGAGCACATTATGTTTCTCCTCTCAGGAGATGTGTGTCGTGGAGGGAAGAGGAGGGCGGAGGCAGGGAAGGAAGAAGTAAAGGGAGTGACATGTGCACCGGTGCCCCTCCTGGGGTGGGTGTGACCACCATCACTGCAGACCTGTACTGAGGCAGACACTTCAGGAGTGCGCTTGCACTGAGAGTGTCTTATGATGTCAGAGTCTCAAAATACTTTGTAAATATTCCTTTTAGAATTAGTGAGATGAAAACTTAGGTGTTAACTCTAAAAAATTAGCAGTGGCTTCTAGGTTTTAATCTTGGATGGAGTTCACTGCTGGATCTCTACCCTCTGGACGTGGTTTTTGTTTTTGGTGTCATTAGTTGAGTATTTTTAGTCACTACAATGGTGAAGTCATGATGTGTGCCCTGAAGGAGTTTGAGGCTAAGCCAGGACCCAGAACAGCTGCAGTGTGAATGTGTCTGTGCCAGAACAGAGGCTGCACAGAGTATTAGGAAAGCACTGTGCCGGGAGGCACAGCTCAGGACCGTGGAGGTGACATTGTAGCAAGACATTGAAAAACGTCTCAGATGTCTAAAAAAATTCAGCAAAGTAAGGCAGTATTTGTATAAAATGTATAGGCAAATTTTTTTATGTTGAAAAAAGAAATTGAACCTATACAGTTTGTGACCACAGAGCATATTTTTAAAGCTCGCATGTAGAAAACACGCCGCAACAGTTCACGGTGAGTGTTGCTGACCAGTTTGTCCAGAGTTTGGAGAGGAGCATCCCAAGAGAGGGATCCTGTATTACAGACTGGGTGCCAGCATCATTGGGTCGTTTCAAGTATCTGCACATGGCGGCGTAGCTCATAACTCGTTAGTGGTCTGGAGTGAACCCTAAAGTTCATTCTCACCTGGAATGTGCTGGAAGTTCATTGATAAATTTTTCTTTGGTTCTCTTTTTGTGAAGACCACATTCCCTTTTCTTTGTGTAGGCTTATTGATGTCTTTGATTAAGAGTCCACTTCCTTTTGTATTAGCCTTATTCTAATCCTACCTCCAGAGGCAGTCTTTGACTTCCCTCGCTTGAGTTTCCATGAAAACCCTGCTTGGTGTGGGGACTATCCCCGTTCTTTAAAGCAGTTGTTTTCAAACTTGGCTGCATAATAGAATTATCTGCAGAGAATAATAATGCAGACTACTAAGCTTCTGAGGTTCTGTAAATGTGGGAACTTTTAACAGATGACTTTGCTACATCTCCACCAGTGTTAGGAAGGGTTGTTTCCAGACGTTCCTCAAACTTGGGTGTGCGCATAAATCATCTTCAGATTTTGAGAAACCGCAGAGCCTGGTTTATGGGGCTGTCTGCATGGCCCGAGTTGCTGAATTTCTCACACACATCATGGATGAAGGTAACTTGCGGAATTTCACATAATATGTATTGTTTTTATTTACCTGGCTGTGAGGGAGGAATAACCTTGCTGTGCTGTAGAGAGTTGGTTCTCAAAGTGAGAGCCCCACTGCTTGGGAAGTGTCAGAACTGTGAGTCCTCAGACCGTCCTCACTGTGTCAGACACAGCCGGCTAGGTGGTCCTGGTGCGCTCTTGAGCTTGAGTGCCACTGGTCCTAGGCATTTCACAGTGGTACTCTGCATGCCTAGTGGGAAGTCAGGTATCTTCAAATACATATCTACAAATGAGTAAAAGCATTATTTTTTCCTTCTACCCTCTCTCTGTTTTATTTTTGTTGGTTCTAGGGATTGTATCCAGATCCTTGAAACTGAGCCACATCCCTACCTTTTTTGTTTGTTTGTTTTTCTTGAGGCAGTGTCCCATTATGTAGTTCAAGATGGCCTTGAACTCCCTGTATAGCCCAGGCTGGCCTCAGAATCCTGGCTCAGCCTCCCACATGGTAAGATTACAGGCATGCACCGCCACACCTAGCATCCCCAGCTGCTGTCCCACTGAGATATTAAGTTGCATTTTGGTCATGAGGAAAAGCCCCTTCAGGGCTGTATGTGTAGCCTTCACCTGTTAGACTCACTCTCCACATTTAGGGTACCAGTCCGTAGTTCCATTGGTGCTGTACCGCTGCTTCCATTGTTCTGCATCTGTTCCAGTGGTTTGGTTGTCCTTTTAAAATAATATGCCCAGGTGGGGCATGGTGCCCTACCCCCATAACCCCAACACTTGGGAGGATGAGGCAGGAGGATTGCTGTGAGTTTGAGGCCAGCCTGGGCTACATAGTGAGACCCTGCCTCCCGAAAAGCCCAGATTTTTCTTTTAAAAATATTATAATAAAAATACGTATACAGTCAAAAGTTTTTTAAAAATTTGTTTTTCCCTGTTACCCATTTCTCCCTAGAAGCAACTACTTTTAAAACCACTTTTTTTTTTTTCTTAAAGTACTAGGGATTGAACCCAGGGTCTCATGCATATTAGAGTAGCCAGTTTTTTATTTTTGGGGAAAGGTCTTGGTAAATCTTTCTTCTTTCTTTCTTCCTGGGGATTGAACCCCAGGCCTTTGCATTGAACTACATACATCTCTAGCCTTTAAAATTATTTTTTTCTTTTTAAATTTTGAGACAGGGTCTCACAAAGTTGCTAAATTGTACAGGTTGAGCTCGAACTTGGAATCCTCTTCCCACAGTGCTGGGATTAGAGGCATGTGGTGCTATGCTCAGGAAAGTTTTTTTTTTTTTTGACACAAGGTCTCTATAGTTCAGGGTGTTCTGGCTCAAACTCATGGCAATCTTCCTGCCTCAGCTTTCCAAGTGCACCCCCAGTGCCTGGCTCTCATAAAGATATTTATAGAAGCTCTCAGACATATAATTTCACTGTCTCCATCTTCTGTTCCTCTCCCCCTGCTTTACCCAAATGATATCATTTTGTTCATTTTTTTTTAATAACTGGTCATTTTCTCCACTTTTTTTTTTTTTTTTCTTTTTTCAGACAGGGTCTTACTATGCAGTTCAGGCTGGCCTTGAGCTCACTTTGTAGCAGGCCTTGGACTTGCAACAGTCCTGCCTCAGCCTCCCCAGTGCTGGGATTAGAGGTGTGTGCTACCACGCCTAGCCCATTTTCCCCACTTAATAGTGCCCCAAAGGTGGTTTCATGGTAGAACATTTGCATACTTCGGATACACACAGCATTACCAGGAAAGGGAAAAAATATGCATACATATAGATTTTTTTTTTGGTACTGGGAATCAAACTCAGGACCTTGTGCTTGCCAGGCAGGCCCTTGTGCCACTGAGCTGTATCCTCGACGGTGTATGTATTCTTCAGCATACTTGTACCCGCTCTGGTTGCAGGTACCACTTTAGTTTGCAGATAAGCAGAGGAAGTTAGAGGTGGAGAGGATACAGAGGAGCAGTTACGGAGGGGACCAGCAATCTGAACCCACAGTTAATAAAACGCAATCGAATAAAAATGAATTTCATGTTGATATCATTGAAATTAGTTCTGAAAATTAGAAATACGTTAACTATTCTGTAGACAGCATTGGATAGGGTAGTAATAGCAGGGCAGGCAGTTTACAAATAACTTAAGTTTTGTTATTTATAAAGCAGGACTGATTATAATACCTCACTTAGACTTACTTAGAAGATTAAATAAGAAATGTTATAAATTAAATTCTTACTTTTTTTGGTACCAGGAATCAAACTCAGGAGTTAATGCTTGCCAGACAGGCGCTGTGCTGCTGAGCTGTGTTCCCACCCCTCAGATGTTTTATATACTCGTATATGTAGACACACTCATGCACATGCTCCAGGGCATCACATCCACAAACCTGGGAGAGCCTCCTGTCACCTAGATGATACAGTTTCTTTGTTCCAGCATTGTAACTCCTCTTCTCTCTTCCCTTTCTTTTTTTGGCTTTGTTTGTTTTTGTTTCTCTTTAAGATGTGGTGTAACTATCTAGTTTAGGCTGAGCTTGAACTCACTTTGTAGCCCAGGCTGGCCTCCAGCTCACAGGGGTCCTCAGCCTCAGCCTCAGCCTCAGCCTCAGCCTCTGCCTCTGGAGGGCTGGGATTACAGAAGTGTGTCAGCCACGCCCAGCTCCTTCTTCCTTTGTGTCTTGCTTTCTCCTCTTCCGAGCGTGGGTTTCACCGTGGACGTGCAAGGAGGCGAAGGGGTCAGCGCTGGCCGCGTCCTGTCAGGGTGGCGGGCGTGTCTGTGTTGCTGCTGATGCACTGTGGTATCTGTTGCCCCCCGTGCAGATCATCTTATATGTAGATTTTTTTTCTCATATATACTTGTCAGATCTTTCACAGATACCCTAGCTTGGTGTTTTTGAATGTGTGTGTGTGGTAGCAGGGGCTTGCACATGCTAACAAGCATTGTACCGCAGAGCAACACTCCCAACCCATATTCTTGGTATTATTGTAACGTGAAAATTATTAGAGTCAAAAAAGTATGCTTATCTATTTTGTGAGAGCAAAAACTGCAGAACCCTATGTCTGTGGAAGCAGTGCAGTAGAGTAATTTGTAATACTGTCATTTCTTTATTTACAGGTAGGCGAAAACCCAGAGTACATCGGCCTCGTTCTCCAATATTGGAAGAAAAAGACATCCCACCCCTTGAATTTCCCAAGTCCTCTGAGGATTTAATGGTGCCTAACGAGCATATAATGAATGTTATTGCCATTTATGAGGTACTGCGGAACTTTGGCACTGTTTTAAGATTGTCTCCTTTCCGCTTTGAGGACTTCTGTGCAGCTCTAGTGAGCCAAGAGCAGTGCACACTCATGGCGGAGATGCACGTCGTGCTTTTGAAAGCAGTCCTGCGTGAAGAGGACACCTCCAATACTACCTTTGGGCCTGCCGACCTGAAAGACAGCGTCAACTCCACACTTTACTTTATAGATGGCATGACGTGGCCGGAGGTGCTGCGCGTGTACTGTGAAAGCGACAGGGAGTACCACCACGTCCTCCCGTACCAGGAAGCCGAGGACTACCCTTACGGGCCCGTGGAGAGCAAAATCAAAGTGCTGCAGTTTCTGGTTGATCAGTTTCTGACGACAAACATTGCTCGTGAGGAGCTGATGTCGGAAGGGGTGATCCAGTATGATGACCACTGTAGGGTCTGTCACAAACTTGGGGATTTGCTTTGCTGTGAGACGTGCTCGGCAGTGTACCACTTGGAATGCGTGAAGCCGCCTCTTGAGGAGGTGCCCGAGGATGAGTGGCAGTGTGAAGTCTGTGTAGCACACAAGGTGCCTGGTGTGACTGATTGTGTTGCTGAGATCCAAAAAAATAAACCGTACATTCGACACGAACCGATTGGGTATGACAGGAGTCGGAGGAAGTACTGGTTCCTGAACCGCAGACTCATCATGTAAGTGAAATCTGGCTTTAATTTGTATGTACTCAAAATTAAACTGTCTTTCTTCTTTATTGATCCAGCACAGATATAGGCTGACGCAGTGTAATTTTTGTAATGTAATAATGAGCTGTAGTTCCGTGAGATCAAACTGGAAGGAATGTGTAGGAGCGTGGAGGAAGGGCCCTCAGAGCACCCCATTGCTCTCAGTGCCTGGGACAAGGGCTGGGAGGTCCCTGGGGCTGTGGCTGCATGCTTGGTTCTATTCCTCTGGAGCCCGGAAAGGTAATCAGTGCCCCAGCCTTGGTGTTGGGAGTTTTTGCATCTCCGTTTCACTTTTATCATACCTGAATGTGAAACGAGACAGCAAGTGCAAAGCTCACTGTAAGGAAAGGTCTCTTGTGCCATCGTTCATTGCGGTGTGCATACAGGAGGAGAGGATCTCGACAGATTTAGGGTCCTAGTCTGGCCAAAGGCTCCCCACAACCTTTTTTAGGCATTGGTAGAGAAGGCCAGGAAGAGATTAATTAGGTTTGCCTTCGTCAGGGCATCGGGCAGGGGTAAAGCATATCCTGAGTACGGACGTTATGTGCAAACCTGGCAGGAGTGGGCTACTTTATATTTCCTAAAGTCTTCCGAGTTTCTTTCGGTTCGTAGAATTAGGTGCAATCAGAAAATCTGGTTGGGTTGAAACGAATGTGGGAGCAGGGCCGGGAGGGGCGGCCAGGGGCGTTGGCAGTGTGGCCCTGCGGAGCAGTCCGGCTCACGCAGTCCGCGAGGCTTCATGTGTGTGAGTGGCATGTGCACAGCCGAGAGCCCGCAGACCGTGCGTGCCCACCGCTTGCAGTTGTGCGGTGCCAGTGCCTGTGCGGCCGCTCTCACCGTGAGCTGTGGCCGGCTCCCCCGGCCGTCGCGTGTGTGGTGCTGGGAACTCCTCTAGGCCCGGCCCGGCCCCTCCTACAGGGCGCCCGCGGGAGCAGGTGGAAGCCGGCGGGCGGGAGCGCTGCTGTGTGAGCGCCGCGCTTCCTGTTCTGGCCTCATTCTCTTGTCTTCTCTCTCCACTTCTCTGCTTTGTCTTTTTTCCTGCTTAGGCTGTGTATTGCTTCATTTTTCTAGATCTTTTTTATCTTGGCCTCCCAAACCCAGTGCAGTATTTAGCCTTTGCTACCATAATTTTTTACATTCTTATTTTCTAAGGCTCTTTTGTTCTTAGAATCCTCCTTCTAAAAACGAAGCTTTAAAATCCTGTTTCGTTTCATGCCTATAGTACTGTATCTGTGAGGCTCTATGTGGTCCCCCACCCCACCCCACTGCTCTAAACTGCTGCTTGCTGTTCTTTGTTGTGGCCCCTCTCTGCCGTCCTCAGATGGCTACTAATTTTTCATTTTTCCTGGTCAAGCGTGTGGAACTGCGTAGCTAATGGAAGCTCAGCAAGTGGGTGGCTTTGTCAGTTTCGTGCGCCCCGCAGAGTGACTCTCCTTGTCTTTTATTGCGGAATCTTTAGCTCTTTCCCATAGAGCTGGCTAGAGGGCCGAGAGCAGCCTTCCGCAGCAGCTCTGTCCTAGCGGCCAAGTGCTGGCACAGGGCTGCCTTTCTCGTGCTGTGGCATTACCTGTGTCATTTAAAGCCTCAGTTTCTGGGTGATACCGTTGTTCACACCTGAGCATCCAGAGAACCTCAGGACCTGCCCTGGAGCAGCTCACAGCAGTGTTGTGTCTTGGCTCCTCCCCTCATCTGCAGGGCCTTTGAGGAATTGGGGTGTAAGTTGGATTGGTTTTCAGCTTTACGTTGTGGGCTGGGGTCCCTTGGCTCTTCACTTTGGCGATAATCACTTGCCTACTTCCAGAGTTTTTTGTTGTTTGCCCTCTCCTGCCCATGTGAGTTTATGTCTTTAGGAGTGTTTCCCTAGGGCTGGAATGTAGCCGAGTGGTGGTAGCACACTTGCTTAGCGCGCACTGGGCCCTAGGTTCACTCCCTAGTGCTGCCAAAAAGTAAAGTTAATAAAAGCCGAAGCAGAAAACTATTTCTTCAGTATAGTTTTAAGAGGATATAAGAGGGAGTGCAGTTAAAGTTGTGATACTAATCCAGAAAACTAGTATAACAATGTTTTAAAATGAATATTTTGTCTTTGCATCAAATATTTTTTTAAAATCTGCAATATTTTTCTTGCCCAGGTGTCTGTCTGATCATGTGTCCATTGTCACATTTGTGTGTGTGTGTGGGGGGGGTGCATCTTGCTGTGGAGGTAGTAACATGGAATCTTTTGTCACAAGGTTGTTACCAATGGCCTGCAACCACATTTTGTCGTAATTTTTTTTGTACTGGAAATCGAACTTAGGACCTTGTGCTTGCCAGGCTGCAACCACGTTTTGGGTGTAATGCTGTATTGTCCTTGGAAGTGAAAATTTCGTCACATTGGGTGTTGGTGAGCCTGGTGCTTATCCTCTCTGGAGACCTTTAATAGTTTACCGCCATGTTCATTGTTTTTTTCTTCTGCATTAAAAAAAAAAATCATTGGTATGTTTTAGATGTACACAGTGGTCACATTCATCATGGGGAGTTCACACCTGTGTGTGACGGATCTCTCATTGTTTCCCACCCCCTCCCCTCCCCGCCACCCCTCTTCTGCTCCTTGCGTACCAAAGCTTGGTTTCTATTTCCCTTCTGTTCTCTCCTTTCCATTTCCCTTGCTTCATTTTCCTTTCCCCTCCCTAGTTCATCTTCCCATTTGAGCATTTTATTCCCACTTCACAATGTCTGTTATACATTTGGTCCTTATACCAGAGAAACAATGCTTCTTACACCAGAGAAACAGTGCAGTATTTAAACATGTGTGTCCAATTTATTCCACTTGAGTATGGTCTTGAGGTATATCCATTTAGTTAGAAATGTCTCAAGCTTATCCTTCTTTAAGGCGAGTAATATTCCTTAGCGTAAAAAAAACCCCACATCTTCTTTATCCATTCATTGATTGGTGGCCACTTGGGCTATTTCCCAGATTTAGGTATTGCAAACTGTGCCGCTGTAAACGTGTGTGCATATATTGCTGTGCTTTTAGTTATTTCGGGAAGATAACAAGAAGGGGAATAGCTGGGTCCCGTGGGACCTCTAACTTCAGTTGTTTGAGGAATCTCCACCCTGATTTCCACAGTGGTTGTTACACCAATCTACACTCCTACCGCAGTGGGGAAGGGCTCCTTTTTCCCCCACAGCCCCGCCAGCATTTGCTACTGGTTGATTTTTGGTGATAGCCGTTCCTTCTAGGGTGACATGGAATCTCAGCATTGTTTTAATTTGCATCTCTTGAATGACCAGTGATGTTGAATGACCATGTTTTCATACATTTATCTGTCGTTTCTACTACTTCATCTGAGAATTGTGTATTCCTTGCAGTTACCCATTTCAGACTGGGTCTTCAAAATCAAATGATTTTCTTGATTTTCTTTGAGTTCTTCGTATGTTCTAGATATTAGTACTTGGAGGGACAGCAGGCAAAATTCTTTTCCTACATTGTGGGTTGTCTCTGCACTCTGTTGGTGGTTTCCTTTGCTGTGCAGAAGCTTTTTAATGAGGTGAGATCCCAGTTGATGATTCTTTGTGATATTTCCGTGCAGTGGGGTTTTGTTCATAAAGTCTTTGCCTAACCAATATCTTAAAAGAGTTCTACATTTTCTATCTTCTACCAAATTTAGTGTTTCTATTTTAATATTTAGATCTGTTGATTTTAGTTGAGTGCAGGGTGAAAGATGGGACTAGTTTTAACCTTTGGCATGTGGAGAGGCTGTTCTCCCAGCATCATCTATTGAAGAGGCTGTCTTTACAGCCATGTTCATTGTGTCTCCAGTCTCCTTCTAAAAGGAGCTTGCAGTTACCAGAATTGCTGCAAACAAATTAGGAAATCAATGAAATTTAGTCCACTGTCCTCTCCCCAGCCTTTGGATGTTCGTTCCAACTGGCTCTTTCTTTCCCTGAGCTACCTTTTTAGGCCACAGAGACCATAAGTGCTTTGTCCACAGTCAAGGAAGCCTTGCCCTAAGGCTTATTGCAGGCCTCAGTGGTTGAGGCCTTGGTTTTAGAGACCTGTAAGTAGCACTTGTAGGTGCTGATTTAGTACGGATGATGATAGCCCAAAGCAGCATTTATTGTGCTCACTTGGGCAGCACACACACCAAAGCGACATTTATTGAGTGCAGATGTGTGCCTTACATTGTCCTAAGCATTTTATGTACATTTCCCATTACTCTTCACAGCAATCTAATAATGTAGATGCTATATTTACCTGCCCTTCATAGATGGAGAGGCTAAAGCTCAGGGAGGTTAAATAACCTGTCCAAGACTATGGCTGTGGAGGTGTAGGACCTGAAAAAGTTTTGTAGAACCTATCTATGAGGATATTTCCAATGCCTATTGGTTGATTGACTAATGGTTTTTTGAGGCAAGGTCTGGCCATGTAGTTCAGGATGACATTGAACTCAATATATATCCTGGGTTGGCCTCAAGCTTGCAGTAATCCTGCCTCAGCCTCCTGAGTGCTGGGATTACAGGCGTGCCCACCACACCCACTTCAGCACTTTACATTTTCACTCATTTAACCCTAGCAGCTGCATTTTGGTGCACAAATGGTCACCCTGTCTTTCAGATGGAGAAAGCATGAGAGGTTAAGCAGTTTGTCCAAGATCATGTGACCCGTGAGTGCAGAGTCAGGATTTGAACATGGGCCTGACACCAAAATGTGCGCTGCTACCCTGTTCCTGGACTGCTAGCTGTGTTAGTTTCCTAGGCTGCTGTAACAAAGTTCCCACAAGTGAGGTGACTTTAAAAAGCACAGATTTATTGTCTGACAGTTCTAGAGGCTAGAAGTCCAAATTTAAGGTATCAGCAGGGCCACCCACCCTCTGTAGGCTCTATGAAAGCATCCTTTTTTACCTTTCTGAGTATCTTTTTTTTTTTTTTTTTTAGCGGTACTGGGGATCGAACTCAGAACCCTGCGCTTGCTAGGCAGGCGCTTATTCCACTGAGCTATATCCCCAGCCCCCTTTCTGAGTATCTAATGCATCAAATGTTCCTCAAGTTGTTGGCAAAATTCTGGTTTACTTATTTCTTCTCATTAAGGCACTGTGGACTTTTTCTCAGTGCTTAAAAGCTTCCCAGCCTGTTCTGATTCTCACTTGCAAAGTCACTTCTACAGCTCTGGGTGTATCAGCAGTGTCCCACTGTCTCATACAGCAGGTCCCTAAGTAGGAACTTTTGAGTTATGAACCTTCACAGATAGGAACGGACCTTGCATTTAGTTTTCTTTATGCAAATATTTGTGTCAGAGGTGTGTAAGACTCACTTTGTCTGACATATAAAAAAGTCCAAATTACAAAGGTTCTCCCAGAACAGAACTGGTTTGTAAACTGGGGACATACTGTACCAACATTTGGAAGTTCCTTGGGCAGCTATAACAAAGTACCTGAGTGGTTTGAAAACCAGAGATTTATTCTTTCTTTCTTTTTTTTTTTTTTTTGGCGGTACTGGGGATCGAACTCAGGACCCTGCACTTGCTAGGCAGGCGCTTATTCCCTGAGCTATATCCCCAGCCCTGAAAACCAGAGATTTAAACTGGGCATGGTGGTGCATGCTTGTAATCCCAGCACTCTGGAGGCTGAGGCAGGAGGGGTGCTGCAAGTGCGAGGCCAGCCTGGAATACAGAGTGAGTTCAGGGGCAGCCTGAACTACACAGTGAGAACATGTCTTTAAAAAAAAAGAGAGAGAGACCAAATCCAACCAACCAAACAAACAAACAAAAACCCAGAAGTGTTTTGCATCACAGTCCTGGAGCTGAGCAGTCTGAAATCCTGTGCCAGGAGAGCTGGGTCTTTGTGGAGGCTCACAGCGAGACTTTGTTCCATTTGCTTTCTGCTCTGAACACATCGGCATCTCTTGGGCGGTAGCGCGGTGCATCGCGCCGGTCTCTGTCTGTCTTCACACCACCACTTTTCTGTGCACTGTGTGTCCTCTGCTCCTCTAAGGCACCAGTCATTGGGTTCGGGGACGATTTCTCTCCGGTAGTAAGTGACTGTATCTGTAAGACCCTAATTCTGAACAATGTCACACTCAGAGTTTTGGTGGGCCTGCATGTTGGGCACCACTATTCAACTCATTACAGAGTTTCTTACTCTTTATTTGTATGAACTGTTTAGAAAATGGTCTTTGTTTTGTACTAAGGATCGAACTCAGGACCTTGTACTTGCCAGGCAGGTGCTTACGCCTCTGAGCTACATCCCCAGCCCCTAGAAGTGGAACTTGAAACTTACTGTTAGTCACTGCCTAGCATGGTTAAACTTTCTACCAGTAGGTAAAAGTCAGAAACTTTTTTTTAAGTGTAAAGAAACTTTAAATGTAAGCATAGAGTATGTATGTTTGTCCTAAATTACATTTTTTGCCAACATTTTCTTTCAACCCTCTCCTCACCCAGCCAGCCCATGAGCTCCCGGAGAGCGGGTCCTGCTCAGTGTCTTCAGGGCGCTGGGGCCAGTTCGGGTGAGCCTTAGGCATAGCTGGCCTTCAGGAGCGGCTGCTGTGGGTACCACACCGGGACCCCTCGACCAGCATGCTCACGGTTGTCTGTGTGTTTATGCCGCAAAGCTGCTGTCATTTCATCATGGGGACGGAAAATGTGATACGCACTGTGAGGAAGCCCAAAGGCGGTGTGCAAGTACAGACAAACGACTTCGCTTTGAAAACTTAGCGGCTGTTCTTCGCTGTTTTCACTTTTACTACTGTAGTGAATTTATTCTTCAACTTTAAGAAGAAAGCGTGTCTTTGGTGAGGAGATGAGGAAGTGGTCAGGGGCCCCCGTCCCCCTGGGTGCTGGGGTGGGCACAGGCCTTCACACCGAGCTCCACCCCGCCCTCTCTGTGCCTCACCCTTCTCTCCTGGAGACGCTCACCAAGTGGAGGCCGGCAGAGCTCACGCCTGTGGCCGTCCCGCCCCAGCCTCCCAGCAAGCTGGGACAGTGAGCAGGTACACCACGCCTAGCTGCTGGCACGTTTCTAGAGGACACTGACAAACTGCCCTTTTAGGAGGAAATTACCGGGGTAGTAAAGTCTGAAAAACATTCTGTGTGAGGAATTACTGAAGTGTTTGAGCATGTTTGGCATGAAGAGAAAAAGCTGAGTAAAATTACCGACCTGTGAAGGATCTGAAGGAAGCTGCATGGAGGCGGTGTTGGATTTATTTCACACACTGCTAGCAGGCAGCACAGGGGTAACTGGTGGCAGTACTATGGGTCTGCGTCACCTCATTCTCAGAAAAAACTTGCCGGTAGCAATTCCAGTGTGGTACGGATTGTTACGGGCAACCTGTGCCAACCTCTGTGTGGACGAGACTTTGTAGATGCTGGCAGGGGTGTGACATAACAGCTGTTGGAGGTCCTTCCAGGAGTCTTGCGCTGCTTAAGAAAAATTGACAGCACGTCCACTTACTTAAATATATTCCCATAGCACCTTGTTTTTATAATCAAACCTTACACTTATATTTTGTAGCAAAACAACACTTTTAGGTAGAATAGTTGCCTTGTTTTGCATCACTTGATGATGAGGTGTGTTCTGAGAGCTATACCATTAGGTAAGCATGCTGTTGGCGTGAACTTTGTAGAATAACGTCATAAACTCAGAGGCTGTGCTGTCGTCCAGCAATATGGCACCATCGCCTGTGTTCATTGTTGACCGAAATGTTATCACATGGTACGTGACTGTGTTGTTTCTTTGCCCTTTCCCCTCCGCTCGCCTTCCCTCCTCTCTTCTTTTATTTTACGTGTTGTGCTGGGGATCGAACCCATGCTCCATGCGTGCTAGACAACTCTAGCACTGACCTATACCTCCACACACATGACAATTTATGAACAACAAAAAAGAAGAAAGTAATTCAGCAGACATCATTATAACAATGGAAATCCTTAAGATTGAAATTTTAGAAAATAAAAAGGCTGTGCATGGTAGCCCATTCCTGTAATCCCAACACTTGGAAGGCTGAGGCAGCAAGACTCTGCAAGTTTAAGGCCACCCTGAGCTATATAAAGAAAAGAAAATGCTACTATTCAGTAATTCTTAGGCATTAGCCAGAGCTCATTAAGTACTTTTTGTTTTGATATGAACTTTTGTGTTTTAAGAGCTTATTGTGAATATTTGATGTGAAAACTAGGTATCTTCAACCTGGTAAATTTGAATAAGACCAATGCCACCACTCAGTCATAGGACCTCAGCAGAAATGGCTGTCAGAGAGTGAATAAGATTTTGAGAAATTTGTGTGCAATTAAAAAAAAAATTTGGGTAATTTTAATTTCCTGTTACTGACCTATGATTTAATATATCCCTTCTTTCTCCTGGAATTCTTCTAAATTTTCACTACCTTAACAGTAGTGATATTTAATATATATTAATTACTAGTGTGCGCAGCATTATGATGCCTGACCTGCTTCAGGTTTGGCTGTGGTCTCTGGGCAGACACTACTGTGTCCCCGTCTTCTAAGTGAAGTAAATAGAACAGCTCAGAGACCCGGAGTGGTGTGTGCCATCTGTGTCGCAAATAACTGAGCCCATTCAAAGCCATAGCTTTTTTTTAAACCCCATTCTTTAAACTCCATAGTTTGCCACTGAAGAAACAGGAAAACAGACACAAAGACTTTTGCTAGATATTAACCTACCCTTTAAAAAAAATTAGTGCCTGTCCTTGTTGAAGTTTCTCACTCCGTATAAAAGTCACCTCAGAAGAATTCAGGCACAAAGGAAGTTGCTCCTGTTCTCTCCAGTTTGAACTTTGACTGTCTTTAAGAAGACGAGAGAGCTGAGATGTCCTTGCTGGACTGAGATGGTTCCTTCAAGGATCGGAACTTTAGCAAAGCACTTACACGATTTGATGGAAATAGTCCTAACCCATATTATAACGCGCACCTACTCCCTGCCTCCTGCATACTGAGCATCGGTACACATTTCTGATGGACTCCAGGTAAAATTCCCATCATGCTGCTGTGCGTCGATGACCTCAGAGGTCATGGAGTGTAACTGAATTGTCCCCCACCCAGGACTCCACATGGCCTTGGGCTTGGAGCTAATGCTAGGTAACCTTCTGCACTGTCTGCCGCTTCCCTGCCTGCTGCCGGGCCAGGTTATTTTATTCCTAGATGCTGTGGAGTAGGAAATCAAAATAATTAGCCTGGCTTAAATGAAAGAAGAGGTAAGCTGAGTTCGAATGAGACCAAGGGAGTCACTTGTGTGCTCCTAACACGAGCACAGTTGTGTTTGTGTATTGCTGGGTTGTGTATTTGTACTGATGAGATGAAATTGTGGAACGATGTGCATCATGTTTAACATTCCCCCCTTTTCACCACAGAGAAGAAGATACAGAAAATGAAAATGAAAAGAAAATCTGGTACTACAGCACCAAGGTCCAGCTTGCAGAACTAATAGACTGTCTAGACAAAGATTACTGGGAAGCAGAGCTTTGCAAAATTCTAGAAGAAATGCGTGAAGAAATCCACCGGCACATGGACATAACTGAAGACCTGACCAATAAGGCTCGGGGCACTAATAAATCCTTTCTAGCGGCAGCTAATGGTGAGGGGGGAGTTTTTCTCACTTTATTTTTGTTAACTTTGAAATCTCTACAAAATGTGAGCATATATGAAGATGTCCAAGTTATGTGTATTTTACTTTAATTTTCTGTGTTTTATTTTCCCAGGGTAGCTTCACTCTAAGCTAGGGATGCCATATATTTTAGTGCTTTGTTTCTTGCTTTGGAGGTTAGTAGTATTCTCCACCTTGTTTGTTTATTGGTGCTGGGGATTAAAACCATGGCCTCACACATGAGGCAAGCATTCTATCACCAAACTATACTCTCCAGCCACAGTTATACTTTCAGTTATAAGAATTATATTCTTGCAGGAGTGGTGGTGTACTTCTGTCATTCTAGTACTTGGGAGGTTGAGACAGGAGAATTGCTGTGTCAAGGCCAGCTTGGGTTACACTCTTGAAGGCCAATCTGAACTACACCCGGAGATCATGTCTGAAAAAAAAAATGGGCCTGGTAGGACATACCTGTAATCCTAGTACTTGGGAGGCTGAGGCAGGGGGATTGCCACAAGTTTAAGGCCAGGCTGGGTATATGGTGAGTTCAAAGTTAAACTACTACATAGTGACCCTGTTTCAAAAAAAAAAAAAGAAAAAGAAATGATAAATCAAACTCTCTCTGAACTTATTCCTTGCTTTCTTTTTTAAAGAATAAAGCCTTTAATGTTGCAGTAGTTTTAGATTTATAGGAAAACTGCATCGCTCAGTGGTAAAGTGCTTGCCCAGCATGGCTTGAGTCAGTAACCACAAAGAAAGGAAAGGAAAGTCGTGAGGCTGGTGCAGAACCTCACAAAGCCTTTCTCTTGTGTTAGTGTAATAGCTTCTCAGAGCGAGGGAGGCAGTATTGATACATCATCGTTAACCAAAATCCATACTTGGTTTAGATTTCCTTTTTTTTTTTCTTTGTTTGTTGAGACTCAATCTTACTCTGTAATTCAGGCTGGTTCTAGATTCACTATGGCCAGGCGTGGTGGCGCATGCCTGTAAACCCTGCACTCTGGAGGCAGAGGCAGGAGGATTGTTGTGAGTTCGAGACCAGCCTGGGCTACAAAGTGAGCTCAAGGTCAGCCTGAACTGCATAGCAAGACCCTGCCTCAAAGAGACAACCAACAGCAAGAACAACAAGAAAACAAACAACTAACTGTGTAGCCCAGGCTGGCTTCCAACTCACGGCAATCCTCCTGCCCAGCCTCTTGAGGGCTGGGAGTACAGGTGTGTGCCACTGTGCGGGCAGATTTCCTTACTTTTTAAAGAATGTCCTTTTTCTGTTTTATGTTCTCATCTAGGATACACCGTGGTATATTTACTCCTCTCGTCTCCCTCTAGACTGTCAGTTTCTCATAGTTTCATTGTTTTATTTTGGTTTAGTTTGGTTCTTTGGAGACATAATCTCACTGTGTACCCTAGGCTGGCCTTGAGTTCACAGCAGTCTTCCTGCCTCAGCCTCCCAGGTGCTGGGCCTGGCAGTTTCATTGTTTCGATGACATGACAGTTTTGAGGAATCCTGGTCTGGATTTTGGAGAATGCCCCCGGCATGAGTTTTTCTTATGTTGTTCTGATGTTTAGCTTGGGCCTCAGGATTCTGGAGAGGAAGACCGCAGGGGTAGAGTGCCACTGTCACTCGCAGGCCAAGGGCACATGCTCTTGTCACAACTTCTGATGTTAACCTTTGTCGCCTGGTTGAGGTGGTGTTTGTCAGTCTCCTCACTGTGCAGTTACCCTACCACCCCTGGCTCCTGTGCCCCTCAGTGCTGTGCTGCATGCATGGGGAAAGTCACTGGGTGTGAGCCACACCTGCAAGCTGGGGCCTGTGCTCAGCCTCCTTGGGCGAGCAGCACCCACGGGGGTTATTCGGAACTTCTCTGCATAGCGGATTTGTCTGTTCTTGATTCAGTCATTTATCTCTATCAGCATAGATTCGTGTGTATTTATTTTATACTTTAGATTATAACATAATACTACCTTATCTGGTTGCTTAATTCTTTTTTTTTTTTTTTTTTTTTTTAGTCTTTTTGAGACAAGGCCTCTCTGTGCAGTTCAGGCTGGCCTTGAGCCTTGAGCTCACTTTGTAGCCCAGACTGGTTTCGAACTTGCAATGATCCTCCTGCCTCAGCCTCCTGAGTGGTGGGATTACAGGTGTGTGCCACCATGCCTGGCAATGTTGCTTAACTCTTTGATTTTCTTTTTATTATTATATTTATTATTATTTTGTGTATTATTTTTATTATCAGAGGCTTTGGACTCTAGACATTAGACTCTACCACTGAGCTGCATTCCCGACCCTCTAGTTATGTATTTCTGTATTTATTTAGAGACAGGGTCTTGCTGTGCAGCCCAGACGGGCCTTAAGCTCCCTCACTCTGTAGCTCCGGCTGGCCTCCAACCAGCAGCAATCAGCCTCCCAGGTGCTGAGGTTACAGGCCGGTGCTACCATGCCTGGCTCTCTCTCTCTCTCTTTTTTTTTTTTTTTAAGCAATACAATAATAACATGGTTTATAAACACTTCTGTTTGGAAACAAAAGCATTCTGCAAAATTTTGCTTCCATTTGCAAATTCTACACCAGGTGACAAACATGACCCCAGCCATCTTCCCCATACAAACATAAGTGTAGCCATCTTCCCTCAAATCCTAAAACAAAGTTTGCAAAACAATGTGTACTCTAAATACATACGGTATTTTTTAAAAAGTTTACATAATACAGAAGGATATGCAGTGCAAAGTGAATCTCTCCTTTATAGACGCAGGGAATTGAACCCAGGGCCTCACACATGGTAGGTAAATGCCTTACGCTGATGTGAATTTCACCCCCCAGTGTCCATACCTTCCATTTCACGGAGGCAAGCAGTATTGCCGTTTTCATCCTGACAGCTACATTCTATGCATACTTTAAAATAATCACCCCGCTCCCCAAAGAGTGCCTTTCATTTTTAATTTAGATAAAGTGAGCTGCACTTTGGGTTTAAATAGTGAGACCTGGACCTCAAACATTACATATATATTATTTCACATGGAAATCTCTGTCTTATAGCTATTTTAGATGTTCATATAATTACTGTAATCCTTGGCTCTTCCCCTCCCCCCGTGCTGGGGATTAAACCGAGAGCCTGGTGAGTACGCACTCTAGTCTCTGAACTTTTTTGTAGTACTGAGCATGGACCCTAAGCCATTTGCACCGAGCTATAGTCATAGCCTTTTTTAAAATTTTGAAACGGGGTCTTGCTAAGTCACTTAAGTTTCCTAGGCTAGGTTCAAATTTGTAATCCTCCTGCTTCAAGTTAATGCATTTCTGGGATTATAGGTGTGTGCCACCAAGTTTGATTTAGACTGAATTTTTGTTAGGTTTGGTTTTGTTTGTTTGAGACAAGGTCTCACTATAGCCCACGCTGGCCTCACACTTATAGTGATCCCTCTACCTCGGTCTCCTGAGTGCTTCACCACCACATGTGGCTAGACCGTGAATTCTTACAGTAATTAGGGTTTGGCAGGGAGGGCGGGAGTAGTGTGGGGAACTAGCCAGCTCAGATATAATCCCTTTACTAGAAAGGTCACTATTCCTAATGGGGACTCACCAGACGTGTTGTGTTGCTCTGTGGTGCTAGGGGTCGAATTGAGGGCCTCAGGTGCAGAAGGGCTTTATCGCTAGCTATTCCCCCGCAGCCCCTGTCTCTATCCCAGGAAACAAGTAGATTCCACAGTTTAGGAAATAATTGACTAAAATGAAAGTAGAGAACAATTAGCGGAAATGAAAATAAGGAAATCCAAAATGTAAAAAGAAATAGCCTGGGGACACATGGCCTCACAAGTGTTTCTTCTCGTCCCTGCGCACGGCAGCGTGTTTGGCAGACTCGCTTCTCCCGGGGACACAGCTTAGCAACTCAGAAGCCTGGCCATGAGTGCGGGGCCGGACACACAGCTGCAGTGCTGCACACCACGAGTTAAGTCTCTCACTATCCAAGAGGGCAGTTACACACGAGCAAGGGGCCCATGAGCCGCAGGGAGACACAGATGGGCAGACACCCCTCCCCATGCCTGATAGATACGGAAACCAGATACATCTGTACACGTATGCACTAGGGTGCAGACACACATTTTCCAGCTGTGTTGTCTGAGAAAGCCTAGAAATAGCAATATTTCAGGAGTAACAGTCACACCTAGGACATCATGACTTCTAATCATGACTTTTAACGGTTTTGCAGTCAAAGGACCTTGGAGAGGTAGCAGATTCCAGGGCTGGGGTGGGGAAGATATACAAGGTGGCCTGGAGCGCATTGCGAAGCTAGGAAAGGTGCTGAATGAGTGAGTGGGTAGATGAGCCATGTGAAAGGTCTGCAGGACTCCGAAGTTTCCAGTGACCAAAGCTGCAACAATTTGAGCAACAAAACAGTGCTGGCCTTAGATTACAGTTAGTGTCCGTGTGTCCACACCGATCTGCCCGGGGCTGCACCCTATGTCACTTCCGGTACCCTGTGGTCTGAGTCTAGGGCAGCTTGCAGTCTCTGTGGCAGAGGGTCTCTGTGAAGTCTCAGTTTGAATAGACTTGTGTACCTTTTTTTCTTTTTTTTTAAAGAAAGTTGAATCTATAGGATATATTTTCTAGAAATGAAGATACCACAAATTGGTTGAGTTCTGTAAAAAAATTGTGAGTATAATCTTGATTTTTTTTCCGTAGTTCTGTCCTTTTAAAGTATTTAACTTTCCTCTTTAATATTAAAATGAATAAATGATATTATAGTGCTCTTATAGTTGATTATATCTAGAAATAAAATTTAAAAAATTGTTTTCTATTATAGAAGAAATTTTGGAATCCGTAAGAGCCAAAAAGGGAGACACTGATGATGATAAAAGCCCAGAAGATACAGAAAAGGACAAGAGCGAGGCTGAGGGGGACAGCAGCGAAGAGGCGGAGGGGGGCCGAGGGGAGTTTGAAGCCCCGCCCCTGGGGAGGGACAGTGACGCCCACTCACCGGCCGCCGAGGAGCAAGGAAGATCCGAGGGTAAAAGAATTACTTGGTCAAAAAAGAAATATTTTATTAGCAGTATTTATGGACCCACAAATTTATTTGCAAATTGAAAGTGGAAATTTTTACTGCAAACCTCAACTTTTCATTTCTAAGAGTAGGATACCTGCCTCCCTTGTAACATGCATAACAGCTGTGATGACTTTTATGTACTGATAGATTTGTGACAGTGTTACACATGTATCTCTACTTACACTTCTAAGAAGCTGCCGTTCCCTGTGAGATTTGTTGGTGAAGAATTACTATATTCGCATCAGAATATACACTTGCATGTGATAAAGTGTGTTTACTTTGTATTATATAAAACATTCCTAATATATAAAACACTCTGAAATAATCTTTGGATTATCTGTTGCCGAAAATCCCAAAATCTAATTGCTTCTAAATGGCCATGAAATAGAAGCAGATTTTCTCGTGATTGATACGTTTTAGTAGTTGGCTGAATGTGGCCATTTGTCCAAAAGCAATTTCAAAGAATATCTTTAAAGTTTTGTTGTGCGTTTTGCTGTAGAGCCAACAGAAGTTGGGGATAAAGGTAACTCTGTGTCAGCAAATCTTGGCGACAACACAGCAAATGCTTCTTCGGAAGAGACTAGTCCCCCTGGAGGGAGCCCTGCGGGGCGTCTCTCGGCAACCTGTGATAGCAGCAGCATGGCAGAGGAGAAGGTGGCATCCGAGCTCCCCCAGGATGTGCCAGGTACAGAGGGCCGTGTACCAGTGCCTCTGTATGGGGGGGCCCTTCCTTGGTAGTGAAAGCTGAATGTCACCTGAACGTCAGCGTATGTGTCCGTTCATGCCGCTTGCTCACGGTGCCATTCCCGATCGCCACATTCCACCTAACACTTGAAGTTTCATAAATGTCCTTGCAGTTAGTGCTTGCACCTCATTGTAACCCTCATGCTTTTTAAACTTCATTTAGCTGTTTCTATTGAGTAGATGTCGTGTAGTTACCTCCAGACCCACAGTGGCAGATACTGTGGTTCTAATTACTTACGTATTAATGGCTCAATGTTGAATGAGCTGACCCTTCCAGCTCTGAATGTACTAACGAATTAATTTTATGTTTGCATGTGCTCATGTAGCTTTTACATTTCAAATTGTAATAGTAGGACAGCAAATCCATCATCACGAAACATTTTTGTAAGGTATATTTTTATGTAAGTTAACCAGTTATTATATGTTAAGCTTTTTAAAATTAAAGTTACTCTAAGTAAATTGTATTACACTGATAATATTGTGCTATTTTGCTTTTTTAAAAATGCAAGTAGTTTTATGTTGGGAGTTTTTATGTGTTTTTTTAAAAATTCAGATGAGTAATATTTTATTTTAATTAATTAATTAATTAAATTTATGAATGGTACCAGGAATTGAACTCAGGACCTTGTGCTTGCCAGACAGGCATTTGTACCACTGAGCTATCTCCCGGGCCCAAGTAATGTACTTTAAACACCAATAAGCTCACCGAAACCCAGAAGGCGTAGTCCAAGAACATCTTGCGGATACCTGTTCCTATGCGCACGCCGGCTATTGGCGGCTATCAGTGTTTGCACTGCCAGTCCTACGGCGGGTACGAGTCAATGTGTTAGGAGCATTAGTCTTTGGAAGACTTGCATTCTGGGTCCACTTCTGTCATTAAGTTAATGTCATTTACTCTTTCAAGAACTCTGTGTTCCTATTTTAGAACTGAATGATTTTGACAACCAAAGTTTTTCTTCTGGAAGCAGCTTTCACCTGAATACTTGTTAAGCGTGAGCTGGGTAGCTGAGAATACCAGGATACGATTACGCTGCATATGAGGGTGTATGTGCAGGCTCCAGAAGAATCATAGCTGTCAGCAAAAATCCACTATTTACACTGATTTACATCTTAATGGTCATTAAGATGAAGGAAAGTCTGGAGACTCTGCCATCTGGTCAAACAGACTAACAAACAAATTCATTTAGCCTAGAAATCAATAGACTTGGCAATTAGAAATAATGTATCTGCCCTCAAACATTGGGGGTCTAACTCAGGAGCAGGGCTGCAGAGACTAGATTTTGATATAGGGCAGTAAATGAGATAAGTACAAATTATTTCAAAGAAGATTTTAAGTAAATATTAACTTTCTTAAAATTGGACTTCTTTAGGAAATAGAAATAATAAACTTGCTTTTACTACAGGCATTTAGTAAATTTAATAAGCTCTCCTATAAGAGATTATTTCAGTGAGAGTCCTTTGTTGAGGAGAAAAATTCACATAAGTATAAATTAGCTGGGCGTGGTAGTGCACGCCTGTAATCCGAGCACTCAGGAGGCTGAAGCATGAGGATCTTGCGAATTTGAGGCCAGCCTGGGCTACAAAGTGAGCTCAAGGCTAGCCTGAACTGCACAGTGAGACCCTGTCTCAAAAAAGAAAAAAAAACCCAAACAAACAGATATGTATAAATTGTTTCAAGAATTTTTTCTTTTTGAGATGGGTTCTTGCTTAGTTGAGGCTAGTTTTGGACTCAGTGTGTAACCCAGGCTGGCCTCACACCTGTAGCAATTGTCCTGCCTCAGCCTCCTGAGTACTGGGATTACAGGCATGCACCCCCACACCCAGCCAGGATTAAATTTTTGAAAGTGGAGTACTACCACCAAAATAATGTGAAAAAATTCATTTTTATTGGAACCATGGTTATATTATTCTAATTTTTAAAAATAATTTTTATCTTTTTTTTTTTTTTTTTTTTTTTTGGAGACATGGTTTCATGTACTTCAACTTGTAGCCCAGGCTGGCGCCTGCGACAGTCTCCCCAGTACTGATATTATAGGCGTGCCCCACCACTCCGTCTGGTTATCTTTTTTTTTTTTTTTCCTTTTTGAGACAGGGTCTCCCTGTGTAGTTCAGCCGGGCCTTGAGCTCACTTTGTAGCCCAGGCTGGTCTCAAACTCGCAACAATGCTCCCGCCTCAGCCTCCCAAGTGCTGGGATTACAGGCAATGCTGCCATGCCCAGTTGGTTATCTTCTTAGAGTAATCAGTATTTTGACTTTTTGAGACAGGTTTTGAAGAGTGAGAAGTTGCATAAGAATAGTAAAGTGAGTGAAGTAAATTAGTGTCCATTTCCTGACTCAGTAATAACTGGTAACAAGTGAGATCTTTTATTAAACATTGGCTATTGAAATAGTATTTTTGTGTAGTTTGTAAAAAAACACGGGTATATGATAACCTGAACAAGAAATTTTAAGGAAGCTGCTTGGCAGCAGATAGCAATAGTCAGTAGGTGCCATCAGCATGGACTTGGGGGCGAGTGCTATATGGCTGGAGATGCTATCTCCATAAAAAACAGAACAGCCAGGCGCATGACCTGTAATCCCAGCACTTGGGAGGCTGAGGCAGGAGGGTCATTGGGAGTTCAAGGCCAGCCTGGGCTACATAAGTGAGTTCAGGGCCAGCCTGAACAACACAGGGAGACCTTGACTAAAAAAAAAGACTCAAATCCTGGTATTTTCCTACTTGTTACCAGAATATGAAAAATGTTTCTAAAGGTGTATGTTGAATACATCATACCAGTGTGTTGCATTGTGTTTTTTGTTAGTGTTGCTATTGCTGCTGGGGATCAAACTCCAGGCCTCACTCATGCTGTACCACTGAGCACACCTCAGGCCCTAATGCCGGTGTTTAAAGAGGAATTTGGTTATTTTTATCAAGTGGATAAACATTGTAAGATGACAAGTAGATACACATCAGTGACCAAAGTGAAGTGTGAGCTGTCCGTGGCTCTGCATCCCAGGGTGGGGCAGACAGGTGGCGCCCAGAGTCCCAGGCTCGAGAGGGCTGTGTCTGCCAGCTGCCGTTCTGTGGCTCTCTGTGCTCTTCCTACCAGGAATGTATTGAGTGCCTACCCATACGCACAGTGTGCTGGGCACTGTGTCCCCAAGCCAGGCTCTGCCACTAAAGCATTCTGGGCGCCCTGTAGCCAGCAGAAGAGATGCATTACTAAGAAAATGGGGTAGAGGAATTACTCTCAATAGATTAAAGTGGTGCCCATGACAGAAGTGTTTCACTTAGTTTTCTCTTCTCAAGTTTCAGAATGTATTTTGATACTTGATTTAATATTTAAAGCTTATCAATAAAATATACTGTCAGATTGGAAAGTGTTTTAGGGTGGAAAGTTTTTTTGGTAAACTTTTTCATTAAATTAAAGCACACAGATATTAAATGACCAGCTTAATAGATTTTTACAAAGTGAACACACCTGTGTAACCATGTCATGCAACCACCAGGAACACCTACCCCCACAAAGCTAACAAAGGTTTTGTCTTCTAATACCAGTTGGTAGAGTAACAGCCTTCTTGGGGGGGGTTATTCCATTATATAGATTGTTCTGATTGATTGGTTTATACTTTGCATATTTTACTAATCAATTTAAATGGTTTCTAGCTTTGGAACATTGTGAATATATCTACCACACCCCACCTAATTTTTAAAAATTTTTGCATTATACAATTTTGAGGCTGTGCTGTTAGTTACACTTGATATTTCTAAATTTTATACCATTTCTTTTGGCTAGTGTTTATGCTTTTTTAAAATAGAGATTTATATTATACAAAGAAAAAGTGACAGATTTACAGCTTAAAACTGTAAGACTGAAAACATGAAAAATGGATAGATTTCACAGTATCCATCAGATTGGGTATAACTAGTGGTCCCAAATGTTTTATTTGGCTTAGCTTAAAGATCAAACTAAAAAGTTAGGCACCGTTTTGGGAAAGGCTGGTAGACATTGCTTTAAAAAGTTTAAAAAGTTTATCTGTTATGACTGCGTTTTTTTTCCTTATGCCTGAGTTGCCGGTATTTCATTTATTTTATGAGAATGGTAATACTATCAATACAGTAAGTATGCCATTTAGCATTGTTTATAGTTAACAAAAGGTTCCATTTCAGAGTTACTCCGTTTACCTGGGTGTGGGTGTGTTGTTGTGTACATGTGTGTTACAGTGTCTGTCTGTCCTGTCCAGGATGGCCTTGAACTCATCCTGGAGCCTAGCCTGGCCTCCATCTCTGGGTGATCCTCCTGCTTTAGCCTCTGCAGTACTGGTATTACAGTCTTGCAACCCAGATGCTCTGGACTTTAGATTAGTGTAGGAACCTTTTGTTCCAGACTGTTTAGTTTTTCAATTTACAAAGGAGAGAGAGATACATGTCTTTCTAGCAACTCAAAACCACTGTGAGGTTTTGTAGTCAGACATATACCAGAACAGCATGTTGTGCCTCTAGATTTAATGCCTAGGGTTAGGAAAGTATTAGTAGTAGGTAATACTTGCTTTCTTTCCATAAATATTTTTAAGTCTTTGAAAATGTGTTTGTGAACACATTGAAACTCTCACAGCCAATAAAATTGAACAGTAAGAACATACTCATGTAACCTGTTTCTTAGTGTGTTGGGATAAGGACACTTTAAAAGATAGTATTTTGCTTTAGTTGTAAATGTCATGACAAGAGAAATTTGGTAAGCCAGGGCTATAGCTCAGTGGCATACTGCCTGCCTGGCAAGTGTAAGGTCCTGAGTTCGATCTCTGGTACCAAAAGAAATTTGGTGAATGTGAGGCTTCTTGATCCTGGGTGGTGAGGCGAAATATCACCCATATAACTTCTGCATCGTCGAGTTGGCCAGCTGGTTTTCAGAGGTGCTGTCATTTAATTGTGTATTTTTTAATTCTCTTGTGTGTTTATAGTTCCTAATTGTACATTTTAGTTATTTTTACGTCATTTTTTTCCTTTTAAAAGAATTCAGATGAAAAGTTACCTTTTTTCTTTTTATGGACTTTTGGTTAGAATTTTGTTTTTAAGCAGAGACTTGACATTTTAGAATTGGCTTTTTGTGATTATGTTCGGAAATTCAGAGTCTTTATATAATTTTGGTTTGGAGTTTAAAGTTTTCCTATTATTTATAGCCTCTCATACACAATAAAAATGATATTGTAAAAGCCAAGAATTGCGATATTCGCATTAGGGTGAAATGTTTGGGCTGTGAAGATTAAAGCGCACATGGTGTTCAGCGTTGTCCTTGTCGTGGTGTGCTTGGTGAGACCTGTCCCAGAGACAAAGTTGGTGCTGTAGGCCTCAGGTTCAATTCCCAGTAGTACACAAAGAAACAAAAATTTTATGTGGCAAGTAGAGGTGAAAATTTTAAACAAAGACTTGAAATCTTCTTAATCCTGTAGCCTAAAGAAGCAAGAGATTAGGAGCAATTATGTTTAAAATGCAAAATCACTCTTACAAACTGAAATGGGTTTGTGGTAGTCCTTGACATATTAACACTTTACAAGGTTAATGAGATGGAGTAATGAGCGTGGTTTGCTTTTAGTGGGCCAGTAGATTTGAGATCAGACCAACTGACGAAGGCATGGTCTGTCCATTACACCTGCCTTCTCCCTAATGGCAGAGCGAGCGCAAGTATCTAAGATACACATATACTGAGCGCATCGTAAGTTCCTACCCGAGAATAACCTGCTAGCTAAGTCCGTACACGGGTGTGTTCTGGGTGAAGAAAAGATTCTGTGGGGTAAGCTAGACTGTAATTGTTTTCCTTATATTTCTATAAGAAAATATATTCTGACATTCAAATACTGAGGCTCATAAAATGAGGGACTGATGTTATTATGATTTCCTTATTTCAGAAGATTTCTTCTTAAACAGCAGGAAAAGGTACTGCCTTGCAAAAGCCCAGGCATTCTGTAGCTGCACAGAGATGATTACTGAATTCGATGTGGTTAGTGTGAGGCTTCTTTCCTTTCTTCTAAACACAGCTTTTTTCCAAGTGAGGTACTTATCTTTCTGTTTTATAGCTGGCAAGTATTGTGTCGGGGTAGGTAGTACTGGGAACTGAACCCAGGCCCACACACGTTAGGTAAATGCTTTATCACTGAGCTACCCCCTCAGCCTCAGATTTTAATTTTTTATCTCTTTCTGCCACGTAAAGTTTTTGTTTGTGTAGTATTGGGAGCTGAACCCAAGGCTTTTACCCCAAGTCTACGTCCCCAGCTTTGCCTGTATTTAAGACAGCGTCTCCCGAGGCTGCCCAGCCTGAGTTTGAACTGGCAGCTCTCTCAGCTCCCCAGAGTGCCGGGATTACAGGTGTGGGCCGCCGCGCTGAGCTGAGAGTTGAGTTTTCCCCTGGGAAACTGTTGCCCAAAAAAAGGCTGAAGACCTTAATCAATCTGCATCTATTTCCCTAACCCAGTCTCCTTTGCTCTTTCTCCTTTTCCTGAGTGAAGGGAAACTGTTGAATTGACACTTCCGACACGGGAAGTGAGAGTGAAGTACAGTGCACACACTCTTGCTTCACTGAGTTAGCCTGTGTGCCTTTCGGAAAACTGTGTTTATGAGCAATGTTTTAACTTGGTATTATTTAGCTAATATGTATGTTATTCTTTTGTTTTAGTTACCTTAAAATACTCCTCAGTACAACTACCCCAGTTTGTTTTTTCTCTTTTTTTATTGGTATAAATTTGGATTGCCTCCTACTAGGTATGTTTTTAAAGTTCCAGATACCATATCAGCCCTGAGTTACTAAAGAATTAATGATATGGACATTTTCTTACATAATTACAGTGCCATTATCATTTAAATAAAGCTGACATTCCTTACTACCATATAATATCCCAGCCATATTCAAATTTACTCACTTAAAACATCTTTTTAAAAAATGTATTTACTCTTTTTGTCTTTTTGACAATAGGGTCTTACTGTGCAGTTCAGGCTGGCCTTGAGCTCACTGTGTAGCCCAGGCTGGCTTCGAACTTGCAGCAATCTGCCTGCCTCAGCCTCTCCAGTGCTGGGATTGCAGGTGTGCGCCGCCATGTCCTGCGTAAAAATTTTGATGTGTCTGAAATGACTGTAAGTAAGATGGCTCGCATATCACATGACATTTGTTTTTATGTCTCTCGAGTCTCTCAGTCTAGAGTCCCTTCCCAGACTTTTAAAAACAAATGCTGTTGACTTTTTAACAAATCCTACTCGGTCCTCTTCTGGGACCATCTACGTTTAGGATTTTTCTATCGCTTTTCTTACAGTGTACTTCAGTTTGTTCTAAAGGCTTAGATAGACTCAAACTGAGCTGGTTTGGGACGAATACTTCATAAGCAATGTGCTAGGTGTTTCATATTTCATCATGCCTGGTTGTTTTACCTTTAGAAAGGCTACAATTGAACAGTTGTTTCCATCAGAGTGAAGGTAATGAGATGGTAGGGTTTTGCATCAGCCTTGCATTCGCTGGCTGGGGTCTTTCCAGCATCAGGAGGCTGTCGTGCAGATCTTAATTCCTTTTTTGTATTTTTTAAAATTGGAATTTCTGTAAAGAATCTTCCCATTAACTGAAGCTATTTGAAAACACTGAAACAGAGTTTGAGCAAGAATAGTAAAATAAATGCTTAGTAAAATAAATTCAAACTTTCAGAATCAGTAGTTGGTGTCCAGTTATCATCAGTGGTGACTGAGTTCCAGCGTTGTGGAGGAGGGTTCTTTTTCAAAGTATCAGTTCTATAGGTCTTTTATATGGGTTGCTCCAGTCGCTTGCAGTTGTTAATCATTTTGTTTTGTTGACCAGTGAAAGTCCCTTTGTGTTGACTTTTGAGTCCTTTGCTGTGATTTCAGTGGTCAGTGCTTCCTTGCTCTTTGGAATCATGATGGTCCTACACTACACCTAGAATTTTTTTTCCTCCCCAAAAGTGTTATTTCCTTTTAGTGGGGAATGGCATTTAGAGACAGTCTGATCCGAAGGGTGCTTATTGCTGTTGGGCTCTCACTGGTTCTAGGCTTTGATGAATAAGAAATACACTGCGCAAGCCAGGTATAGTGTTGCACACCTGTAATCACATCTACTCAGTAGGCTGAGGCAGGAGGATCACAAGTTTGAGGCCAGCCTTGGCAACTGAGTGAAACCCTGTCTCAAAAGAAAAATTTATGAAGAGGTGGGAATGTAGCTCAGTGGGAGTGCACTTGCTTAGTATGCTTGAAGTCCTGGCTTGGATCCTAGCACCAAAACAAAACAGAAGAACTGGGGAAGGCGGGTTAGTGGTACAGCAACTGCAGTCCTAGAGTTTGGAGTTCAGGAGCAGCACAAGCTCCGCAGTGAGTTTGAGGCTAGCCTGAAACACATAGCAAGATGGGGCCTCAAAAGACAAAAAACAGGGAAATAGAAAATACTTTCTAAAAGAAAAAACCCACCAGTCTACATTGATCTTTCCAGTTCAGGTTGGGGATGACGGCCTTGTTTCTTTCTCCTTCCATTTATATTTCCTTTCTTTTTAACCACCGTAGCTCAGCTATGTATTTGCTTTGTCTTAATATAGAACATTTATAGCTTACTGTGCATCGTTACATTATATGTAGTACTTTGCTCATACCAGCACTACTTTTGACAATAAAGACCCTGGGTAGCAGTTAAAAATTGCTTGCAGCTCTGGGCTGGGGACCTAAATCAGTGGCACAGCACCTGCCTGGCAAGTGCAAGGTCCTGAGTTCAATTCCCGGTACCCCCTCACAAAAGAACAAAAAATTTGTTTGCAGCTCTTTATTTGTCCTTCCTATATTTATTAGTATATTTACTTGTCTTATATTTCTAGAAGGACATAATAGTCAAAATACTATATTCCATAGTCATTTGAAGTAATTGTTTACTTTCTGTAGTTCCGTATGAACTGACAGTTAATGCCTTTGTTCTTAAATTTTAGTGGTTCCATCTCTGGCTTTAATGTTTTGAAAATGTAAAAACATTTACGTTATTACAAAGCCACCTAGCTGGATATATGCAGAGAATTTTCACTTCTGTCTGCTGCCTTTCTCAGTAATCACATCTTTTTCTACCCTTACAGGTAGTCATTTCTGTTAGTTTTTAGTTAGTTTTCCAGTGTTTATTTTTTAAAAACAAAAGCAAAATATATCTATAAATTCATATTTTCCTCCCTTACAAGGAAGTTAGCAAGCTATAAGAATTGTTCTGTACATTTCTTTAGATTTAACTTTGGAGATCATTTGTGTGTAAATGTAGTGCTTGTCCTTGGTCTTTACTGCTGTGTGGTATTTCATGGCAGGAATCAGTATTTATGTAACAAATCTATTGCTGGACTTTGTTTTTCTGGTCTTTTGTCATTATAAATAATGCTTCCATAAGTAGCTAAGTAATTCAGTATTTTTGCTAGTATGTAGGATTGCTAAATTGACAGTAAATACAAGTGTCATTTTTCTGGAAATTGTCAGTTTCTTTTCATCCACCCTGGACCATTTTCCAACCCCACAGCAAAGTGTGGGACTATCTTACTAGCCTGTGCCTCACTTGAGTATATTGTGGGTTTCAGCCATTCTCAAAGTTGAGAAGCGGTTTCTCTAAGTAGTTCAATTTTGCATATTTCTTATCTTATATTAAGTGAGAATACTGCCGTAAGTTTTAAAGGCCACTTTCATTTCTTTTGTGATTATTCCTATATCTTTCTATATTCTATAAGATTGTTTGGGTGTTTTCCCCGCCTCAGAAAACTTTTTCTGAGCTCATACATTCCAGATGGTCAGTGTGACACGCTGTCAGCTACTGTTTCCTGTAGGTGGCTTGAAGAGCGTCTCACTAGTGACAAACACAAGTGCAAAGGCAGACTTCTAATTTCTGAGGCGTCCATGAGAAGAGTTAGGCCTTCAGTTTGTGGTGGAATTGATTTGGATATACTTTAGGAGCTAAACTCTTGGTCGTGTTGTTGAACTGTCCTGAGCAGTGATGCGCACCTAGCCATCTGGTTCAGGCGGAAACCTTAGCGGTCAGTGATCTGGTTTAGTTCTGTTTAACACGTTTGCGGAGTAGGAATATAAACTCAGGTTTTGAGATTGTACCTCAGAGAACTGCTGTGATATAGCAGTTTTCTGTTTTTGTTTTTTTTTTTTTTTTCATTAGCTCTGGGTTATCTCTGACATTGTCTGCTTTGCACTGTAGATGATAAGAGTCTGTGAGTTGAATTAATAGACTGAGAAACTTTAAAAAATAACTCACAGGGTAATGCCTACCAGTTTCTTTTCAAACAGTGCGTTATTCATCCATGTTCATTTTTTGGTTGTAAAACAACTGTGTAACAAAATCTTGAAACAAATGCCTTTTCTGACAATTAGTTTTTATGTGATTTCCAGTTTAAAAATCAGATATTCTATTTTTCTAGAAGAATCTAACAGGACATGTGACAGCAGTAACACTAGTGCTACTACTGCCTCCATCCAGCCTAATCTGGGAAACAGTAACAGCAGCAGGGACCTAAACTCTGCTGAGAGCGAATCCGCTAAGGCCGCTGACGAGCCTGAGAATGGAGAAAGAGAGCCCCACACACCTGTCTCTGTTCAAGAAGAGATAGGTAAGAACACACTTCATCCGCTAAAGGGAGCTTTTTGTTTTTATTCTTTTTTTTTCTTTTTTTTATATATATTTTGAATTTTTTAAATGAAAGTTTGATGGGGGTGGGTTAGGATTTTCTTTTCATTTTTTTCTTGTTTTTGTTTTTAACACAAATAACACTTGAACTCACTGCTTTTATTTAAAAATATAAAAGTACCTGGAGGAAAAAAAAAACAGATCCTTTTCATAACCTATCCTCAAGTGCCACACCATCAACAGTTTGGTGTGTAACATTTTAGATCTTTTTTCCCTGCAGTTACATTAATGTATGTATGTTTACACAGGTCTTTTTAAAAATTGTTTTGTTTTTGTTTTTTTTTAACATAAATGGGATCATTCTGCATGTATTGTTCTGCATCTTTTTTTACTCAGTAACATATTCGGGGATCTTTCCATGTTATAAATTTATTCTTTTTAACTGCTGCATGATACTTGATTATGACAAATGGTGCTTTTTAACATCTTCGGCATCTATATCTTCATCTACCTGTGTATTTCTGCAGTGTAGAAACAGTGAATGGAACTGCCAGTCATATGATAGGTTCATTTTAAAAATAGCATTGGCTACTGCTTTGTTGTACATCAAAAGGATTTACACCAATTATTCACCTGACTGGTGCTGCTTGCTATACCTACATTCAGTGTCACTAACTCCCTGTACTTTTGCCAGTGGTAAAAAGTGCTTCATTTAAAAATTTGCATTGCCTGCCCTGCTTACCAGCATTGTTCAATTTCTTTTTATGTTTTTATTGAGCTGTCTGTGAATTGATTATTCGTATCTGTAGTCACTGTTTTCTGTTTTTTTTGTTTTTTTTTTTACATTTTGCCTTAGTTTTAGGAATGCTTTATGTATTATGGCTATTTTTCATTTTACATATATTTATATAGAGGTTGGTTTTAACTCTGCTGTTTGGTCATATAAAACATTTTATATTTTTATATAGTTAAATTTTAAAATCTTTTTCTTCAGGGTGTCTCTGGATTTTGAGTCTCATTAAGGAAGACCACCTCTCTCCCAAGAGTATATACGTTTTTACAGGCTCTTTTCATGGTGCTTCCAACTTCGCTTTTAATCTAATTTTCTGTATGGTATGAACTGCAGATCTATTTTAATTAGAATTTTCTAAATTTCAAGTGATCAAACCAGCTTAACCTAGCGTAAGTGCGGAGTGATTTTACGTAGCTGATGCCGTCGTGCAGGCCGGGCTGTCAGTGTCTGGCGTAGCTGGGTCCCGGGTGTAATGACTCTTCCTGTCTTCCTCGTTCTCTCTCCCCTTTGTATCTGCATGTGTGTATGTTTTAATGGCATTCTGTCCTCATACAGACAGGCTTTTTCCAGGTGGCAGGAAATATGGCACCAGCAATTTATATTCATATCTTTTCAAGGTCTGTGGCCCAAAGCCAAGGCCCCTACTCCTGCTCCAAATCTAAAGTCCTTGAGGAAGGAATTTGAGTGGCCTATCTTGGATCTGTTGTTCTCATCCCTGTGGCCAGGGCAGGCAAGGTATTATGACTGATGACTCCAGCAAAGTACATGATTGGAGTGGGGCAGGAGTGGCTTCCAAATGAAGAGGGATTCTGTGCAGGTAGACTGCGTGAACGCCATAGCTCCGCCCTTTGAGAGCGCAGCACGTGCGCGTGTACACACACTGGATCCCATGTACACCATTCGGAAATGCCTGTGTCTGACGTAGTGTACAGATCTCACCCACACTAAAATCTTCCCCAAACTACTGTCGCACAGTTACACCAGTAATTATAATTGTATCTTGACCTAAACCTAGGATTTCTGTGTGCCGTGCATTCAACGTAACAGGTCTGAGTGTGATTTGCCTTGGTCTCATAATCTGAGAGCCACATTATGAATTTAACTTCCTACAATACTCATTACTCTGGCAGTGGAGGTACTCTTTGAGCAGATTTTTTTTTTTTTTTTTTTTTTTGCAGTACTGGGGATCGAACTCAGGACCTTGCGCTTGCTAGGCAGGTGCTTATTCCACTGAGCTATATCCCTAGCCCCTGGAGGTACTCTTTGATAAAGCTGGGAGGACGGCAGGAGTGAGCGGTGGGAAGAGTGTGAGGTTTCCCATCTGAGGCCTTTCTGTGTCAGCAGCCCTGCTCCTGCTGGCACTGACTGGGTGCTGGGAATTGCTATGAGGTTGAACAGTCCTTTGTCCCAACTTGGTGGGCCTACGGATTCGTAAGTACCCTGCTAGTGCCGAATGCTGTATAACTTGTGGCGGGTGTGCCCTGGTTAGGCCAGGAGCCCCAGCCTTCAGGCGAGTAGGCCTCTGTGCCACTAAACCCTGAGCTCTAGAGGTGGGGAAGGAGCTCGCTGCCAGTTGCAGTGATTCACTCCCTTTTAATAAAATGAATATGGCCCTTGGGCAAAGGGTGTTCAGTGAAGACCTCTACTCTTAGTCCTGTTTTCTGTGTCCTTTAGGTCTTACTCTGGAGATGAATTTTCTCCTTTCCCTTGTTAGCACTGAACAGAGCAAGTGGCCCTGGACTGATTCTGAGCAGTGTTAGCTGTTTAAAAGTTGTGCACTGTTCCTTTTTGTCTTCGGGAAATCCAACCTGGACTAAGTGATGGCTCTGAAGTCCTTATTAGTGGGCGTTACAGATGGTTGCAAGAAGTGACCACTGCAGTTCACCATCTTAACATAGAACCGTAGCCTGTGTAGACTCGTAATGAGACCAGAAGTAATCAGCATCTGGCCAGCCTCACTCCCACAAGCCCAGGGGTGCCAGCCCTCCAGCCTGACGTGCCGAGACCCCCTGTCGCCCCACTGCACCTTCATTTACTAAGTGCCATGTTTTTGAGTCAAATCAAATACTCTACTAGATTATTAGAACTTTGTGGTTTTCACTGAAAGCTGTTAAACTTAACTAAGCAGAGAGGGGGTTTATTGACACAGTTGAGAAGGAGTACATGGCTAGTGACCACCACAGGCGCACGAGTAGCTGGCGTGTGTGTGCTGTCCCTGCTCCTCTGCCCGCGGTCTCCCCCACCCCTTCTTCCTTCCCCGGCTGATCGTTCCCTTACTGCCCTTCTTCTCCACGTGGGGGGAGGGGTGGCCAGCCCCTCATTTACACCCTTCCTCTCACTAACAGAAAGAGCAGAAACCCTTTCTCCCTGTCCTCGTTCACAAATTGGAGCAGGGTGCTCACTGGCTGGACTGCATAGCAGGTCCTGGGACAGTCACTGGCAGGAAGTGGTGTGTTCTGTCTGCCTCTTGAGTCCTGTTGTTGACCTCAAAGGTACAAGTTACTTTATTTATAGCCTTGGCAGGATCATGATTAAAGTCCGTGTGCAGTGGGGGTATTCCCAAAGTAAAGAGGGTTTTGAAGCAGATTAAATGAACAAATACTTACTAAATTGTCTACTCCCCTAAAAAAATGCACAAGTTTGCCAAAGCCTATCTTCATCTTCTCACCTAAAATGCCATCTTTACAATATGTAATGTCTTTGCCCTTTCACTTACACCAATGCCACAGTGTATGAATTTTTTTTTAAGCTTTAAATTTAAAAAAAAGGAGATCTTCTTTAGTTATTTGGCCAATGGAAATTGGACAATAGTTTTGGTGTGTAATATACATTTTCAGCCAAAGTGAGTTTCATGGATAAACAAAGCAGAAAGTGTTCCTGGCGTGCTGAGTCACCTTAAAAAGTTAAATTACTATGAAATCACTGAGAGATCTCTGTTGTATTAAAAAGCTTACTTAATTGACTTTTACATTAATAATTTTACACAAATAATTAACTTCTCTAGGGGAAAATTCACTTAGCACTTAGTTTATAAGGTCAAAACTATTAGGTATTTAATCAATTTCAGAGGAAATCTTTCTAAAATTAATAATATCTTTTCAATACAGAAATCCAAAGCCGGGCGCGGTGGCGCACACCTGTAATCCCAGCACTCGGGAGGCTGAGGCAGGAGGATTATTGCAAGTTTGAGGCCAGCCTGGACTGCATAGTGAGACCCTGTCTCAAACAGACACACACGCACCACACGCACAATACATATATACATGGCAACATTTTATTAGTGCACATTTTGGGTTATCTTTGTTGCTTGTAATTGTTGTAGCCCCTCCTGTCTTATCATAGATGTTTCAAAACATAAGCTCCCGCATTTGTTATTGTTTTGTAAAATAATGACTCACATAAGGTTTTGAAATGTTTTCTTTTAAGTAAAACACTTAAGAATGAATGATATTTGCTTTGGCTGTTCAAGGACCTTACCTGTTTGCTTTCTGGATCTTAGGTGTAAACCACATAAGCATTTTGGATAAATAAGACGCTGTTCTTATTTCATTGCCGCAATTCATTTCAGCAATTACTCTGTGGCTCTTTCATTTAACAACAGGTGATTTCAGATCTGAGAAGTCCAGTGGGGAGATGAGTGATTCTCTGGGCGCGGGGAGAGCGGCCTCCGGCTCCACCCGCATTATCACCCGGTTGCGGAACCCCGACAGCAAACTTAGCCAGCTGAAGAGCCAGCAAGTAGCAGCTGCAGCCCATGAAGCAAATAAATTATTTAAGGAGGGCAAAGAGGTATGTTTTTTCTGTCAGTGTGAATAATTCTAAGTGTGCCTTTAAAATAAGGATGGAAGTTTATAGACCTACTTTGAATTGTATTTCTTTTGTTTCCAAGAGTGTAGTGGGCCACGAGGAGAAGGTTCAGGCTGTGTGTGTAATTGGATAGAAATGCTGTAAGTGGGTGATACAACATGATCAGTTTATTGCATATACTTCTGAAAAGAGAAAGCCTTCTTTTTCACATATAATAATGAGTGGGTTTTACGTGGGCTTTCATAAAGAGCTGCAGAGTTTTTCCTGTGGTCACCTCGGTCAGTCTGCCCCTCCTAGGACGACGGGGCTAGCTCCTCCCGGATAGGGCAGCACGGTGCCTCGAACAGCATGGCGTCTCAGCTCTGGTCATGCACAAGAGGACCAAAACTGGGACTCTATCTCTGTCCCCTTCCTACCTGTGGTGACAGAATAGTGGCCTTGCATGTGTCCCTCAAGGTTTTGAATTATTTGCAGGGTAGATAAGAGTATATGGTGTTCTTGTTGTAGCATCAGACGAGTCCCTTACACCACTGGCTTTCTTCTTTGCTTTTTGCTGAACTGAGAAATGAACCCAGAGCCTTCACATTAAGCTACATCTCCAACTTTTTCTTTTCATTTTCTTTTTAATGTTTTGTTTGCGACTATGTCTGCATTTGCAGTCTTCTTGCCGAAGTGCCCGCTGTGCCCGGCTCACCATTTGCTTTTAAAATGCTGTTTAACTCTGACCCTCACTCAGGTACATGCTGCTTCCACTGCGGCCCGGTGCACCCCTTCAAATGCGCTGGACACAGCGCATCCATCACCACATCACAGCTATTCCCACATTTTTCTCTTACAGTCTCTCTAGTCTATTTTATTTTTTTGTTTGTTTCTTTGAGGCAGTCTCACTGGCCTTCAACTCACTGTGTGGCCCAAAGTGGGGCCTCGAATTTGCAGCAGTCCTCTCGCCTCAGCCTCTCCAGTGCTGGGTTACAGGCATGTGCCACCACACCTAGCTTTTTTTAAAAAAGTTAAATAAGACTCACTGTTTATTTTATAATCCACTAAAAAGTGGGGCTCAACTTTTTTTTTTTGGGTGGTACCGGGGATTGAACTCAGGACCTTGCGCTTGCCAGGCAGGCGCTTATTCCACTGAGCTATATCCCCAGCCCCAACTTTTCAAAAACATGCTAAAGTATCCATGTGCTCTCAGTGTACTAAAGGTAGAATGAAGTAGGAGTGGAAAAGGTATTTTTTAGAAATGTATTTTTAGATTGTAGTACATGCAATCCTCTCGCTCTTCTTTTCCTGTAACAATGAGTTAAGAATAGTTGACAGAACGGCAAGTGAATGATGCATAGTACACGTACCTTCATGTATGTATTTGAGATTCCTGAAGGTGGGAATTAGTGGCCTTGGGGAATGTAGCCTACTGGTAAAAGCCTTGCTAGCATGCCCAGAGCCCTGGGTTTGACACTGGCACTGAAAAGATAAATTACGGAGTAGGGTCTTAACATGTTTAAGAAATATCACTTTTCTTTCTTTTTGCAGGCATATCTTGGATGTTTAATTATCAGCAGCATTCACTTTTAGCTTAGCATTTTAACTTCAAACAGTTCAGTCATAAGATGTACTTTAACTTATTTGGGTTTTAAATTATAGTTACTGAAAGACAATTGATCAATTTATGTCCTTGGCTGAATTATGAAATCTTTCTGTTTTCTTGTTCAGGTACTAGTAGTTAACTCTCAAGGGGAAATTTCACGGTTGAGCACCAAAAAGGAAGTGGTCATGAAAGGAAATATCAACAATTACTTTAAACTGGGCCAGGAAGGAAAGTATCGCGTCTACCATAATCAGTACTCCACCAACTCATTCGCTCTGAATAAACACCAGCACAGGGAAGACCATGATAAGAGAAGGCATCTTGCACATAAATTCTGTTTGACTCCAGCAGGAGAGTTCAGATGGAATGGTTCTGTGCATGGGTCCAAAGTCCTTACCATCTCTACTCTGAGACTGACCATCACTCAGCTAGAAAACAACATCCCTTCACCCTTCCTTCATCCCAATTGGGCTTCACACAGGTAAAAGAAAGGTTAACTTATTGCTGTAAATATACTATATACTTACAAAACTATAACTATAGGCATGCACCTACGTTTTAAATGTCATCACCAGTGAATTAAATGAAATCACTTTGGTAGCAAACAGTGATCAAGGTAGAGACACACATGTGATTCTAAATTACTGAACCACCAGGAACATTTGGATGATTTTTGGAAATCAATCTTTATCCCTGGAATCCTATAGGGACCAAAGATTCAGAACATCGTAGAAGGTAAAGGAACCGGGAAGCCTAAATGATCTTTGGTATGTCTTGCAGTGTTTAAAACGTGTGGCTCTGTGAGCGCGAAACTGCCGAGAGCAGTACAGTCATACCTGCCATCTAGAGACACCTCTCACACGCCCTGTAGGATGGGTCATCATAAATCACAACTGTTATGCTTCTAATTTAAGATGAACCAAATGAAATAATTTCTTTTTTTCTGAAATACAGAGCAAATTGGATCAAGGCAGTTCAGATGTGTAGCAAGCCCAGGGAATTCGCATTGGCTTTAGCTATTTTGGAGTGTGCAGTTAAACCAGTTGTGATGCTACCAATATGGAGGGAATCCTTAGGACACACCAGGTAAGCCGGTTCTGAGCCTCGCACATAACCAACATGGGACTGTTTTTCTTTGTTTTGTTTTTCAAAAACTCCTAGTGGATAACCAATGGAAGTTAATGTGTTTAGGAGGTCATATTAAAGCCCTCGCTCTTTGTGGCTTCTATTCCTATTTGTGATACAGAATTGTCAACATTAAAAGAGGTCAGGTATATGAAAATAAAAGTAGTTTTAGAGTTAAAAAGCATGTTTAGCAGAGTATGGTAGCGCTTGCCTGTAATCCCAGGTACTTGGGAGGATCAGGCAAGAGGATCACAAGTTTGAGGCCAATTGGGCAAATACATAAACCCTGCTTCAGAAGAAAGCGTGGGTAGGTAGCTAGGTGGTGGAGCATTTAGGTTCAATCCCCAGTACTGGGAAGAAAAAAGGGAAAGAAGAAAGAGAGGGAGAGAGGTAGGAGGGGAAATGGGCATTTTCATTAGAATAGAAAGAGCCCTCTGGATTTTTTTTTTTAATATTCTGGAATGTCCCGGGTACTATGCTAAAGCTCTCCCTTACAGTCCTGCATCCTTTTTTAGATTTCAGTTCCTGACAAAAAATGATGTAGCTCCCAAGTAAACCCAGAACCGTGTAACTTGAACAGATGATTAAAAAGAAAAAAAGGACACATTTTGTAACTTGAAAAAACCCTAAAGGATTTTCTAAAAAATCTCTAGTCTTTTGAAATTTATTATGACAAAGCTAATATAGAGATATGAACAAAATGCAAATATTACTAAAGAATATAAAAACAGAATCATTCTGCCATTACTTTAGTAGTGTTTACTCCAGTCATATAACCCTGTAATTTTTAGAAGATAAATATGTTTTGCTTTACTCTTATAAAATATGTTTATTTTATAATAAAAGCATTATTAAGAAAAATAAGTAGCCAGGTTGGGTGATGCACCCCTGTATTCCCACCACTCAAGAGGCTGAGGCAAGAGGATTGCTGAGAGTTTAAGGCCAGCCTCAGCAATATAGTGAGACCTTGCCTCAAAAAAGCAAACAACACACAGCTGCTCCGCTGTGGGCCCCGCGGCTGCTCCGCTGCAGTGGGCCCTGCTGAGGGCACTTCATGGACTGCACCCGCCCCCACCCATAGCACGGCAACGGGGTGGAGCTGGGCGGTCCGCTGTGAGCATATGTGCTTTTCCACCTCCGACCATGGCAGTTTGTATACACCCATGTATGTTATAGTATAGTCTGAGGCAGCTATATCTCTTCCCAAGGCGAGAGTCCAGGGGTATAGATAAACCCAGGAGTACAGTTATTATCACAGGGAAGAGGACTGATTGAGTGGTAGGGCAACGGAGATGAGGGAGGAGAAAAACTGAATGATCAAATGGGCCATCGTCTGTGTAACTGAGTAACAAAGGTGAAGGCAACATTATGTAGGACAGCATCCAGAGCTAATTCCCTTCTGTGTTCTCTATAATTCTGTATTTCCTCAGTCGTTTTTGTACTAGCAGAAATGAAGATAACTTTATATTACACAGCATCCAGTGCAAATTCCCTACTATCTTATCTACAATTTGGTATTTCCTTTAATGTTTTTGTGTTAACTAATATGAAGATAACATTATGTAATACAACATCCAGTGGTAATTCCCTACTATATTCTATATAATTTTGTATTTTCTGTATTGTTTATGGCTTATTCTCGTTCATATGTCTCCATTCTTTTGTCTTTAAAATAAAATTAAAAGAAAAAAACAAACAACAAAAAGTAAGTTTATGCCTACTAGACATATTTTTAATCTGCTTCCAGTTTTTCTTTGGTGATTTCTTTGCATAAATTTTTTTGTTGTTGTTTTTTGAGACAGGTTCTTGCTGTGTGATTCAGGCAGGCCTTAAACTCACTATGTAGGCCAGGCTGGCCTTGAACTTGTGGCAATCCCCCTGACTCAGCCTCCCTAGTTCTGGGATTACGGGTGTGCGCCCCCAAGCCTGGCTTCCCTGCATAAATGTTAACCATTCTTTTCTCTTTTGTCCTCCTTTTGAATATCATTGCTGCTATCAGAGTTCTTCACAAATGTAGGGGACTTAATCATCCTATATCCGTAAAACAGGATTAAGCAAGATGTTACAGAACTGTGCGCCATGGTACGAAAGAGCTGAGTGGGTGTTTAGCTTCATCAAGGTAGAGCTAGGAGAGAGCGAGGGATGGTGCTTCGGAGTTTCTCTTGTGCCTGCTTCCATTCATGTCCAGGTCTGCCCCTCAGATTGTTCTGTCCTAACGTCCTTCCAGTGCGTGATCCCTCTGACTCAGAGAGGGGATGGGGCCTCATCTCTTTTGACACGTGGCTTCAGAAACTGGAACTAAGCTAAATGCTGTCAAGCAAAGCTCCCATAATCAGCCAGGGGTTGTGGTCCCTACACACTAGGGGGCTGAGAAAAGAGATCACCAGTTCAAGCCCAGCCCCAGCAACAGAGGGACTCAGCAAAACCCTGTGTCAAAATAAAAGAGAGTGAGATTTCACTTAGTGTGAAGGCCCTGGGTTCAAACGCAGGACGGCCAGAAACCTCACAGAAAACAATCATAATAAAACAAACTCCCATTATTAAATGTAACTTAAAATTACTACATTTTTATGTTATTGAAATCATTAAATTTAAATTACTGAATTATGAACTTCATAGATTTCAAGTATTGATCATTGTAGCAGGTGATGGAATTCATATTTTTAAGTATTCAGATTTTTTTTCTTTCCTGCTTTGTGATTATGACTGTCTTTTAACATGTTCCTTGGGTTCATCAAATTGTGTTGCAAATTATATTAATGTGATTTCCGATAATATATACAAAAGAGCTCTTTAAATATGGTGATGAGGTAGGACACTGGCTTTTTTTTTAGTTGAGGACTGTGATTCAAAAAAATTAGGAATTAATAATAAGACTTCCACTTCTGCAGTAGTAGGGTCAAGTAGATAGGCAGTAAACTTCTAAAACAGGATCCTAAGGAAAACTAGAAATTCAGACTAACTTTTTATTCATTGAAATGTTTAAATTGTGACTAACAGAGCTTCAAGAGCTGTTATATCTAACATTGACAATATTTTTTTTAAACAATGTTAATTATGGCCCAGAGAGAAAAATTTCGTTTAATAAATGATACATATGTAAGATTTTATGTAACATCTATAACCTAGAGTGGATGATAATAAAATAAATGCCTGTGAATTTACCACCCAATGTAAGAATTAAGGACGTTAGGACTACATCAGCTTGTTGTTCATCACTTTGCCTCTCTTGAGAGGCAGTCATAGTTTTAGGGTTTGTATTTTATTACTTACTTCCTTTTACTGTGTGGTTTTATCACATATATGTATCAGTAAACTGTGAATGAGCTAGGCATGGTGATGCATGCCTGTAATCCCAGCACTTGGGAGGCTGAGGCGGGAGGATTGTTGGGAATTTGAGACCAACCTGGGGTACAAAGTGAGCTCAAGGCCAGCCTAGACTGCAGAGCGAGACGCTGTCTCAAAAAACAAATACCAAAAAACAGTGAATGGTTTTCTTTTGGTTTTCAGCCTTAGGATAACGTATTATTTTATAAACCTTATGCCATAGGCTGGTTGAAAGGTATATTTATTATTTTGTTATACTGTAATCCCAAAGAGTGGTGTTCACAGTCTATTCAAGAACTGTTACAGCTCAGTAAGACCAAGAAAAGAAGAGTTAAAACCATTTAATAGGAAAAAAGGCCAAAGATATAAATATAATTCACTCTCAAAAAGATGACAGTAACCAAGAAAAGTAGAGATGGCTTAGCCTCCCTGGTATTTTGGGAAATACACATTTAAATTCAGGGTGGCTATTGAACATCCACCATACTGACAAAAATTTAGAATATTGACAAAGATGTGCAGTAATGGGAAGAACCCTGATATATTTTTGATGAAAGATCAGTAGTATAATGATTAGTGTAATTCCCAGGGAGAACAGTTTTAGTGAAAAGTTGAAAATTCGATTCTTGAGCTGGGTATAGTGGCCCACGCTTACGATCCCAGCACTCGTGCACTTGAGACCAGCCTGAGCTGCATAGCCAGATCTTGTCTCAAGAAGACCACAAAAAGAAGAAGAAGAAGAAAAAAATGCAGTTCTGTTGGAATTACAGGCATGTACCACCATGCATGGCAGGTTGTTTCTTGTGATACTATTTTATAATCATGAAATTTGAAGCAATTCCCCAGTTACTCATAATCAAGTACATTTAAAAGTTGTCAGCATGGTTGAATCTCATAAATGTAAAATAAAGTCAAAAAATTTCATCACTAAAACATATGTAGTGTGATATCATTTGTGTAAAGTTTCAACATGTGTACAATAATGTTGTGTAGGGATGTAGACATTTATAGTAAACATTCAAAAAACTCTAGGGCAGTGTGCTTGAAGCTTAAGTACTCTTTTGTAAAATATGATCACAAAAAAATCAAGGAAGCTAAGAAAACATTTTGATCTAGATATTCGTGAAAGCATTGCAGGTACCGAATTTTGTGGGCTGCAGTTAAAGAGCCGCAGCTAGAAATTGGTAGCCTTCAATGCCTGTGTTAGGAAATAAAGACTGCAGGTTAGTTAGCAAGGTATAGAGAGTCAGCGAAAAGTAAGACTATGTTGGACATATGGTTATCAAGAAAAACACTGCAGTGCACAGATAATACCAAAAATAAATGAGGGGGCTACTGGCCAGTGTTGCTGATTCTCTTGCTAGCACTAGGGATTTTAAGTTCAATTTCTTTTTTTTTTTTTTTTTTAAGTTCAATTTGTTAACTTTGTTGTATCTTTTTATAACGTAGCACTTTTTTTTTTTTTTTTTTTTTTGGTACCGGGAATCAAACTCAGGACCTTGAAATTGCCAGGCAGGTGCTATGCCGCTGAGCCATCTTTCCGGCTCTTACGTTATCTTTTTAAAAAACATTATGGTGAAAGAAAAAGTCTCAGAAATGGCAACAACAAAGGCCTTAAACACCTGGGAATAAACTTAGTACTGAAGAAATATTGAGAACTGTGTAAGGCGGTCTTTAAGGGTACTGTGCCTCATGAATAGGATTTGCTCTTCTGGGGCTGTGGGAGGCTTGACCAAAGTGATGATAATATTTCATCCAGGAAAGCTAATGTGCAAGAACAGCCACAAATGGAAGTGGATATTCAGAGTAGGCATTAGCATATTTTGAAGCTTTGATGATCAAAATAATTTGTCCTACTGAAGAAGTGGGGCAATGAAATAGAATAGGGAATTCAGAAATAGACCTAAACCCATCTGGGAACGTAGCTGTGGTCGCACTGCCCATCAGACAGCAGACAGGGAGCCCTACTTCATTCGTTCATTTATTTGGCACCGGGAACTGAACTCAGGACCTCACGCTTGCCAGACAGCCCCATGCCGCTGAGCTCTACCCCCGCACTTACACCCCTGCTTCAGCAAGAACATTCAGACCGAGGTAGATTTTTTTTAAAAAGATCCTAAAAGCAAAACTACAATAAGAAAGCATAAATTAATTTATATTTTTGTTGTGAACTTTCTTTTCAAACAGATTTAATACCAGATGTCATAGAGGAGAAAAGTGGATACATGTATTTAAAATTCTGAGTGGAAAAATATTATTATCAAACTCAAAAGACAAACTGAGGAAAAATATTTGCACCACAAATGGAAATTTTCCCTAGTTGACAAAGATCTTGTATAAATGAAAAAGACTAATAGTCCAATACAGACAAGACAAAGGATTTGAGCAGATATTGTGCAGAAAAATAAATATGAAAGGCCAGTAAACATACAAAATTTTTCTAATAATTAAAGAACAGTGGGATAGTTTTTCTTTTTTTACCTCAGTTGGCCTAATAATCTGGAAGTTTGTTACTACTATAACTTGAAATTTGGGGTAGCAGTGTGGCTTTACAGTTGATGGTATGGTGAAGTGCCCAGTTCTGAGGGACAGGGTGGCACTGTGAGCATGTTAAGTATGAGCTGTCCTGTCCCCGAGGAACAGAGGGATGCTCCCCAAGTTTACCATGGAAGACATGAAACGTTACGTATCGTGTCTCAGTGTAGAGCCACACAACAGGATCCTGAGCGGTGCATGGAGGTGAGGAATGGAGATAAGGCCTCGTCCATTCCCCTTGTCTGGCTCTTGGGGACTGCGGCTATGAGGAGGGGAAATGTGCCACCCAGCCAGAGGCTGCACAGTACCAGCCTCATGGGGCTTCCTTTTGGGACCTTGAGGCTACCAGTGACGGATTTCTGTCCATAAAAAAAACTGAACAGCCAAGCTCCTCTGTGTTGGCAGACTTGACCCTATAACGATTGTCTTAGTGGCAGTGGGAACAACAGATTTGTATTCCGGGGCAGCGGTTGCCACAGATTAGCTGTAACACCACCTCATTGGCCTGGAAGCCCGGGCAAAGTGAGTCTTTGTACTTGTCAGTGAGAAAGGGCCTTGTGGGCAGACACTAAAGGCCCAAATGGAGCATGCTGCTGAGCGTTGAGCTCCAAGAATGTCACCCTACTCCTGGGCTAAGTTAGCAAAGGTGTTCTGTTCCTGTGCTGGACCAGGCCTCCAAGGGTTAGCGCCCCGAGGCCCTGAGCACCCTGAGGCCCTGAGAACTACTCCTTGGTCTTGTGTTGCTCCTTCCAAGAGGCACTGCGTGCTCTGGGGCTTGTTTCATTCCCTAGCTCCAAAGAGTATTGGCACAAGGCTGATATTTGAACTAGCAAGTTAGTTCCCGGTTCGACTCCGTCCCCCTTCTCTTCCCATCAATTTCCGAGAACTCCAGGAACCTTATGGGGGAGGTTTGCTGTGCAAATTGTAAACACTTAGCAGGTATGAGCGCTTAACCTGGAGGAGGCTGTGTACCAGGCTCCCATGATCCCAAGTATATGAAAGCATAAGAGCAGGAGGAGGAGGAAGACTGATAGAGGGAGTTCTTACTGGGAAATGGGAGATAAAGGAATTCAACTGCTCCCGCGTCTTTGTGGCACCACTGCCTCAAGTTGCCGAATGATCTCCACTATTTGCACAGAGCTCTGCCTGAAGAATTGAGTACATCCAGTTTGGGTGGGGTGAGAGCAGTTCTTTTACTTCTGCTCTTAGAGACAGAGACAAGAGCTCCTGTGTGTATGTTTTGGTTCATGTCTCTTTTTATGAGAAACACCACTATTCACATAAACCCTAGTCTAAGCTAAATTTTGATTCCCCACTCCTGATAGGTGCTCAGGTGTTTGTTTTCCTGCCTGGTAGCAGAGTATGGCCTGTACCTTATCTCTAATGCTTGAAATGATTTAGAACTTCTTTCCTGACCCCTCCTCTTCACCAACAGGGGGAGACTTTCGGACTTCTTTTTCTGTGGCTATAGAAAGCCAGGATGCTGTTAGTGAACCCTGTGAGGCCTTTCAAATCTCCAGGGCTAATGAGAAAGAACCAGAAATAAAAACAAAAGCTTTGGATCTGTTTGTCTTTGTGGTATGAAAAAAATGCTGGGAATAAAGTGTCCTTTCCTGGGGTACTGGTCCAGTAAATCGCAGGCTGCCCATGAGTGCGTATTTCTGAGACTGTGAAATAAGAGCTTTGTATTCCGATAGGGAACGATCTCCCAGTACAGTTACTCTTGGGTTAAACTGGTTCTGGGTATCCTGTCAGTACCCGGGTGGAGTGGGTCCTGGACTACCTAAGAAAGCGTGTGCACGGAACGCTGCGGGAAGGAGCACAAGCATCCCTTTTGGGGAGATGCACGCAGTGTGGCGTCTCCTCCCTTTGCTGTTTCACACTCTCTGATTGTCCTGTTGTGGAACCGGACGCCCGCTTACTGTCCGTGGGCGATGTCTGGGTGGTGGGCTTGTAACTAACCACTCTCTAATTTTGTGTCTGAGTTTCAGTTTTATATTTTGTCTTTTTTGTTTACTATTCAGTGTTAAAGGTAATTTCTATTTTGCTGTCCATGTACAGATTACACAGAATGACGTCACTCGAAAGAGAAGAGAAGGAGAAAGTAAAAAAAAAAGAGAAAAAGCAAGAGGAGGAGGAAACAATGCAGCAAGCGACGTGGGTCAAGTACACGTTCCCAGTGAAGCACCAGGTGACGTTCGCCGTGACCCTGTCGTTTTTGTTTTACTTCCTGTGTTAGTTTCTGGTACGGGGAATCCATCTTGGGACCTTGGCTTATCAGGCAGGCGCTGTGCGGCCGAGCTGCGTCCTGGCCCTGCCATAGTCTTTGAAAAAGTATTACCTGTTTCTGAGACTTCGCAGTTTTGACACTTTATAATTTTGTTTTACTTTTGACATAATCTTTTAATTGATATAATTGTGGAATACAGTTTTCTGATGACTTTAGAAGCATAGATTTGCCTTAATAATATAGGAGGGCTTGGGACCAATTTTTAAAGTTGTTATAAAATTTAAACTCTTACATTTCACACTTAGAAAGTAGTAAGTATCAGCTGGATACGGGAGCGCACACCTGTAACCTCAACCCGCCGAGGCTGAGGCAGGAGGGTTGCCATAGGGCTGAGGCCAGCCCGGGCTACACAGTGAGATCCTATCTCAAAAAAAAAGAGAGAAAATAGTAAGCTGCCTCATACACTTTGATTCCCCATGAAAATGAAAACGATGGTAAATTTACATAATTTTCTGCCTATTACTCTTGTTTGATAAATGTGTAATACCACACATACTTCACAGGCATGTTGTTTAATAAATGTGTTCTCCTTTATCCCAGGTTTGGAAACAAAAGGGAGAGGAGTACAGGGTAACAGGATATGGAGGCTGGAGCTGGATTAGTAAGACCCATGTGTATAGGTTTGTTCCTAAATTGCCAGGCAATACTAATGCGAATTACAGAAAGTCAGCAGAAGGAAGTAAGTGGCTATTTTAACAATTAAATTTAACATACTATTCTTAGCCATAATTTTTTTCCATATAACCATTTCTGATTTGTATTTCCTTTTAAATTCATAGTGTATTGGCCATATTTGGTTGAAAACTATTCTTCTGAAATTTTTAATATTATATGCAAAATTACTATTGCTTACCAATTATAAACTCTGAAATATTAAAAAAAATCTTTTGTTCACAAGATTTTGATGTCTAAGTTTTCGTTAAAGATGACAGAAGAGAATTGTTTCCTTTCAAATCCCACAGCCATCTAATTGCAGTGGTTTTCAGATTTTTAAATTGCGTACTAGTTAACTTCTTGAACAGTCACATATCTGGAAACATTGACATTATAGTAGTACATGACAAATCCAGAGGGGAGGTGATAAGGGCTTATGTAACATTGTCACATAAAGGAGCTGTGTATTTGGGTTGTACTACTTGCTAACAAACCGCAGTATTTAGAATCTCAGAGTTCTAGGGGTGAATTGCTCTTTTGAGAGATAGTGTATTTTTAAACTCCTGTTACATGAGCAGATGACAGTATGAAGTCGGTGAGTGACACTAAAGCTCACAGAGACAGAAGGTGAGAGGGCCCTGGCGGGGCCCACGTCTCCTGGCTTCTGAGCCCCTGGGCCGTTGGCCGTGTGGCCGTTGTCATCGTGCTGGTTTTCAGCAGTGCACGTGCGCTGTGTGATGGGATTTGCTGGTTGATGCTGCGTGGTGTGTTCTCTTGGAGCCTGTGTGGGCACACCCTGTAAAGCACAGGAAGTGGCAGGCATGCTCCTCTGGTGACAGGGTAGCTTTGGGCGTGGGACTAGTGGGCCATGGGCTGGTGCGTGTGTGAAATTCTTACTGTTGGAAAGTTACTGGTTCATCTCTAAATAGGAGAAGTACGTATTTATAAGGGTCTTTGGAATTTATAGGCTCTCTCTTGGAGCATCTTAGACATAGTACTTGTTACATTTCTATTTTGGAAATAATAATGACGATTCCATTGTTACTATTTAATTCATGTTAAATATCAACTGTAGTAAATTTGAACAGATGTTGTAAGTGTCTCTTATTACTATTTTGTCCCAGCTATCCAGGTAGGACTTCTGTGTATTGAGCGCTCCTTATTCATATAATCCAGTTTGATCTGTGTGGTTAAAAACCCACATGGTCAGTACACAAATTATTTTTTGCAGATTTATTTTACAGCCACTGCCCTTAGCATAGAGTTTTCCATGGTTCAAGTACTGGGCCTTTCTTTATCTAGTCCAGTACTAAGTTGGTACTTTTGAGACTTTCCTCTCAAATACTGTCAGAGTATAAAGCCAGTGTACACATTGTCTGGGGCTCTGGGCTTCTCCAATTACAACTTCTGTATCTGTAATCACAGTGGAGGCAGCAGTAACCACCAATTAATAATGTCAGAACTACAGTCACTGAAATAATGACTAACGCACTCTCACCACTAACCTAGTCTGCACTGCTGATGGATGTGATGGAGGCACAGATGTGCTAAAACACCAGAGAAGTGCAGCTCACAAAGCTCTTGGCTTAGTGTCAGAAGGCCGGTGTTGTGTACTTACCCCTGATTTCTGGTACAGCTCTGAAACTGCACGTTTTTATTCCACAATGTCTTGTAGTAGTCAATAGAGTACATGCATGAGACACTATGTCAGAAAGAACATGGGGTTTGGGGGACAGAGCTGGGCTCACACCCAGGGCCTCATGCAGTACTGAGCTCAACCACTCAGCTAAACCCTTAGCCCCAAAAGACCTTCAGTTTAGGGGCAGAAAATTTATAGTTGTCTATTTGAAATAGCGAGCTCTTATAGCTTGTAGAAGGGGCTACACTGCCATATAAAACTAATTGAGCAACTTGAATAAAGAAAGTATGTGGTGCCATGCATGGTGGGGCATGCCTGTAAAGTTGCACTCAGGAGGCTGAGGCAGGAGGATTGCTTTGCGTTTGAGGGCAGCCTAAGCTACACAGTCAGTTCAAGGCCAACCTGAACTATATAGTGAGACCTCATGTCAACAAACCAAATAAAATAAGAAAAATAAAATAAGAAAATACATGATACCCTCAGCTTCTGTTTAAATAAAAAAGAATACAATGTTACTTACTGGGAAATACTTGATCATTTCCACTAAAGTAGATATACTAAAGTAAATTTCTAATATTGGATATATCTGTAATTGCTGTCTACTTCATTCTTTTTAGTCAAAAGTAATGTGGATGAAAATATGGATGATTTAGATAAAAGAAAGAGTACAAAAAAAATAAAAACAGAGCCTGACTCTGAGAAAGGTGAGGCAAAAGATTCAGACCCCGGAAAAGGAGCAGATCAGAGTGAAATGGAGATCTCCGAGATGGCCGAGAAGGAGGACCAAGGTAAGGAGTGCCGGCTCCAGGGCAGCCTGGGCACCGAGGGGGTGCTCTGGGCCCGCTGCCTCCGCGGGTGGGGGTTGAGTCGTCTCTGTTTGATAACATCTTAACCGAAACGTAATTCATATGTCATACAGTTCACCCAGCTATGGTATAAGTAGTGGTTTCAGTATATGTACAGAGCTGTTCAGCTGTTCCCAGAGTCAGTTCTAGAACATCTTCTTGCCAGAAAGAAATCTCATACTCAATAGCAGTCACCTTTCACCCCTGCAGCGCACTGCTCAGTTCTCTGTCTCTGGGTTTGCCTTCATTAGGGTTTTGTTGCTGTTACTTTGTTTGGGCTGGGCTTGTTTCAGTTTTGTTTTGGTGTTTTGTTTTGGGACAGGGTGTGGGTCTGCTTTTCAGGCTGGCCTTCAGTTGATTATGTAGCCCACGCTAACCCTAACCCTCGCACTGGCAGTGATCCTCCTGCCTCAGCGGCCCGAGTGTTAGGATTATGAGCCTGCACCACCATGCCCAGCTCTGGATTTGCCTGTTTTGAACATCTCATTAAGTGAAACCAAGCAATAAGCTCCCCTCCGTGGGCGGGCTCTCTCACTTAGCATAGTACTTTCGCGGCCCTTTGGTACTGCGGCACCGTCTGTGCTTTACCCTTGGTATTTCCAATATCCCATTGTGTTGAGAGGCCACATTCTGTTCATCCAGTCCTTGGGTGACAAACATTCGGACTGTTTCTCCTTTTAGCTCCTGTGAATAACACTTCCATATTCATGTATCAATTTTTTTATAGACATATTTTCATTTAGAAATATACGAAGGAGTAGAACTACTAGATCACATGATAACTTCATGTTTACAGTTTTAAGAGTTTTGCATTGTCTTTTATCAAAAGTCATTTTTTGAAAACTGTCAGTTAGATAATGCCAGTGGCTACTGATATTTTATATCTAAAGACAATGGTGTATGTAATAGCCAGTCACACCCTAAGTAATTTTTCACTGTAGCGTTCCATCCCCTTGAGATACTAGGAATCAGAATACTTTTTTTTTCTCTAAAGATTTTCACTGTTCCAGCCTGGCCTCGAACTTCCTGGGCTGGCCTTCAACTTGCAGCAGTCCTCCTGTCCCAGTGTCCCAAGTGCTGGGATTGCAGGCATGCACCTGGCTACAATACTTAAATGTTTGGAGGGGAGGGGGAAAAATACATATTTTTGGGGGGGTACCAGGAATCAGACTTGGGACCTTAACTTGCTAAGCAGGTGTTTATGCTGCTGAACTACATCCCCAACCCTGGAATATATATTTTTAAACTTTTCATGAAATTTAAAAAGTGTTCATGACCTGTTGTAATTGTTTGAGAAATTTTGAAATATGTAGGTATTCCTTTTCAGTGTGGAAAAAGAAAAGTAGGTACTTTACAGATAAAATTCTCATGAATTCCTCTTTTCAGAATAAAAATTGCATTTATATAAATGTCTTTATTTTACAGATGTAAAAGAACATTTCGATTCTGACAATGATAAATCCTTCAAGGAAGAACCAATGGAAATAGATGATATAAAAACAGAGTCACATATAAATTATCAGGAAAGTTCTCCAGGAGATGTGGTCAATGTCAGTGAGGGTTTTCATCTAAGGACTAGTTACAAGAAGAAAATAAAATCATCCAAACTAGATGGACTTCTTGAAAGGAGAATTAAACAGTTTACACTGGAAGAGAAGCAGCGCCACGAGCGAATGAAGTCGGAGGGAGGCTCAAGGAGTACAGGAAAGTCCTCCCCGAGTGCTTTGCAGAGTCTCTCTGAGTCTCCAGGAGCAACAAAGGCGAAAGAGCAGGGTCACGGCGACTCGCTTACACAGGAAGAAGAGCCCAGCTCACAGAGTGACACGTCAGAGGACTTGACTCGTGGGTGTTCACAGAGGGAGCCCTCGGTTCTTGGAACTGGTGATCCTAGTCTTACCACAAACAAACTATACCCAAAAGATCAAATGTTAGATGATGTCTCCATTCAAAGTCCAGGGACGAACTATCAGAAGGAAAATTCCGTTGAGAATGACATCGATGAGAGTCTCTCTGAACCAATCAGCAAAGGCCAGGACCTCAGTAAGATTAAAACGAAAGGAAGGGATTCTTTCACTGATGACTCTAAGCTGATCCCTGGAGATGATATTGGTACTTTGATCTATAAGAATAAAAAACCATTCAACCAAGAGGATAGTGACGCCGCCGTTTCTTCTGAAAATGTTTTGCTCCCGTCACTATCTGAAAGTACCAGGGACAGAGATAACTCATCTCTGTCGAAAGGAATGGACTTGGATGGGAAACTGGGCTGTGACTCCGAATATAATAGCACTTTAGAAAATAGTTCTGACACTATGTCTATTCAGGATAGCAGTGAAGAAGACATGCTTGTTCAGAATAGCAATGAAAGCATCTCTGAACAGTGCGTAACTCCAGAACAAGGCGCTGAAAGCCTGGAACCATTGAAATGCGAGTTTGTTTCTGATAAGTCTGCCGGAAACTGTGATAACAGGTTGCAGGGTAAGGTAACTGAGACCAATGGCAGAAAGCCCAGTCACCAGCAGAAGTCAGGGAGACCAGTTAGTAAGTGTAGTGGTCCCGAAAATCTTAAAAATATCACTGACAAAAAGAATAACGAAAGTCGGCCTGACAAGAAAGGACAGAAAGCAAGCACATTTCAAATAAATGGAAAAGATAGTAAACCCAAAGTATATTTGAAAAGTGAGTGCTTGAAAGAAATCTCTGACAGTAAAGTAGTAAGCGGTAATGTTGAACCAAAGGTTAATAATATAAATAAAATAATTCCCGAGAACGATGTTAAGTCATTGACTGTTAAAGAGCCTGCTGCAAAGCCATTTATTAATGGTGACATTATCATGGAAGATTTTAGTGAGAAAAGCAATTCAGTAACAAACTCATGTTTACTAAGTTCTTCAGATGCTGAAGGTGATTACCAAGCCAGCCTCAAGACCCTGCCTTCAACCAAAGAGTCTGACAATAAACAGCGTACCACACCTGTATCACCATGTTCAGAAAGCAGTTCATTTAATCAGGCAGAAGAGATGGAAGTTGAAACTTCAGAAGTGAAGAAAGATACTTTATCACCTGTTACATCTGGAGAAGAGTCTAACCTCAGTGGTGACTTTGTTGATGAAAATGGTCTTCCCACCAACAAAAATGAAACCATCAATGGAGAATCTAAAAGAAAAACAGTCATCACAGAAGTCACCACAATGACATCTACAGTAGCCACAGAATCAAAAATGGTGATCAAGGTTGCAAAAGGTGATCAGCAAACTATGGTCTCATCCACAGAAAATTGTGCCACATCCACTGTCACCACCACCACCACAGTCACAAAACTGTCCACACCCTCCTCAGGCAGCAGTGTGGACATCATCTCTGTGAAGGAGCAGAGCAGGACTGTGGTCACCACTACAGTGACGGACGCACTCACCACCGCAGGAGGCTCCCTGGTCACGTGCATGACGGTGAGCAAAGAGTACTCGACAAGAGACAAAGTAAAACTGATGAAATTTTCAAGACCGAAGAAGACTCGTTCAGGTACAGCTCTGCCATCTTATAGAAAGTTTATTACCAAGAGCAGCAAGAAAAGCATATTTGTTTTGCCTAACGATGACTTGAAAAAGTTGGCCAGAAAAGGAGGAATCCGAGAAGTCCCTTATTTTAATTATAATGCAAAACCTGCCTTGGATATTTGGCCCTATCCTTCTCCTAGACCCACCTTTGGTATCACTTGGAGGTATGTACTTTAAAATGGACGTGGGGGAGTGAGAACGTTTTCAAAGAATTAATCTCATTTTTTAAAATCTCTTTTTTATTACAATGAAATAACAGATTAAGACAGGAAAGCATGTCTTTAACAGCCAAAGTTAGAAGATACAGAAAATCTCTAACTTGGCCAGCTAGTAATAAAGTTTACTCAGTGAAAAATATTTAAAGACTTAAAATGTAAGGAAATCCGATGTAAGCTTTCACAAGACAAAGGAACATGTCAGATCTGGTTGTTTTTTTGATCTGACTTTCCAAATTACTTGTCCTGAGAACAAGATAACTGCAGAATTTTATAATCACAAAGGTTCTTAAACGTTTATATTTTATTTCTATTACCTGATTCATTAAAATAAGCCATAAAGAAACATGCCTATAAATATCATAAAGCTCCTCATAATGAGGAAATCTTCCTAATGTGATTTATCTGTATAATAAATATCTGTTTTGGAGCTCCCTGTTATTTAGGCAAGAAAAGGCAGATTATTAAGATTCCTTAGGAATTGTTTGAAATCCCCAAATAGTCTTGATTTTAAAATTTCTTGTTTGGGGGATAAATTATAAGTATATAGTTTGAACAGTTATAAAATCATATAGTTTTATGTTGAGAGGGATCTTAGAAATTTTTTAATGTATTATACATTTCTGTTGGCGATGGAGGAACAGGTAGAAACAGTGAACAGTGAGTAGTTTCCCTAAATTCCAACCTACTACTTTATCTGCAGTATCACATTTCACATATTTGTTATTCTTTTTTCCTTTTTCATGTCCTTGTCCCTCTCTCCCTCTCCCCTCTCTTTACCCTTTAATTCTTTTTTTTGGTGGTACGAGGGATCGAACTCAGGACCTTGCGCTTGCCAGGCAGGCGCTTATTCCACTGAGCTATATCCTCAGCTCCTCTTTACCCTTATAATGAAAAATAATAGAACATAAACATGAAAAACATGAGTTTGGGGACCATATTTGGAAATCAGAATCAATCTTAGTGGCAAATAGATTTTGCTAGATTCCTGAAATTATTTCAGCAAGTTATTGAGCAGGATTCACTTCTCTTAGGAGTACATTTCTGTGTCTTTTAATGTGTTTTAAGTTAAAGTCACACTTTCTTTATGTCTTCATGTTACAATCAGCTAGTATCAGAAAAGACCAGAAAAGAATGTAAGTACTCTCTGTAAAGGGATTCATTTAGTAATGCAGCCAGTTGTAGTTGTATGACCAAGTTTTTTATAATTCATCTTTTGATTTGAAATAAAATATCATCACTCCATTACACATTCAATAGAGACAGCTGAAAAGTACAATTTCTCTGCAGGGCCTGCAATGAAGGATTTGCAGAATCCTGCAGGGAATCAAGGAACTCTTCAGTACAGTTCATGGATTGGTAGGATTGCTCTGCACTTTTCTGCTTTCTTCATTGAGAGCGGTCCCAAAATGTATCCTTGACTGTCCTGCAGGTAACTTCTTTCCCACTGGAAAAGTTACTGTGTACAGATATTTTAGTTAAAATGACGTGGCAGTGAGGAGGCCAGCCTTTCTGCTCCTTGCTGTTCTACAGCGGACGCTAGGCTCACCTGGGAGGCACCTGCCTCTGAACTCTGGAGGACAAAGCCACCAGTCACAATCACACGGTTCTCAGGGCCCTTCTCTGCAGGGCCCACTTTCAGGAGTCTTGCAATGTTTTAATATGCTTTGTGGCACACTTCAGATCTATTTAATTTTTCATTTCTAATGGAAAGAAACACCTTTCATTTTTTTGAAATAACTACCTTCAAACATACTCTGACATCATAGTTTGCTGAAGTTGAAACAAACCTAATCCCCTCTGTCTAAAGGAGGCATGGACAGATACATCAGCTGTTCTTGTCTTTAGAATCCTTTTAAAAAAAATACTGCTATAAAAAACATGCATGTGAAATGCATTTTTATACTAACATCAAATAGGTTTGTTCCTTAGAGCAGGAGCTAAGCATGCCAAAGGCACATGTGTAATGTTTATTAATGTAGCATGAAGGCGAAGCAGAATGGGGACAGAAGGGAAACTTGCCTCACAGGTCCAGTAGAGCCTCTTCTCCCTCCACACCACCCGTTCCCTTATGGCCTTTCCCGGTCCCCGGCTTTGCTTTACCGTTTTGAACTAGGAACTGTAACCCACAGTGCTGCCAGAATGGTTCTCCTCAACTGCCAGTCTGTTCTTGGCATATTTTGAGTTTGCTGCGGGACTTGCTGATTGCTGCAGGGAGAGGAAGGGAAAGCACCTGTCAGCTACTGACTGTGTCTGTGAGAAGTATTTTCCTGTACAGCCCACCCGCAAGTGGAGGCCTTGGTATAACCATAGCAGTTAATGCCCTTCCAGCCTGCAGACGGGCGTGGCACATTCTGGCTCCTCCCTACCTTTTCATGCACCTGTAGACTCCTCCAGCCGTAGCACCCCTGGTGTGCTTCCTGGGAAGAGGCGGTGCTCTTGCACATTTCGCTGCTTTATGTATTTGTGCCCTTAACCTTCAGCAGCCACCCTCACACCCACTTCCTGTCCTTTGAGACCCTGGCAATCCCTTCATCTCCTGTCCTCAGCCATGTCTGATGTCTTGTATTTTCTCTTGTACTGCAAATTGAAAACACAGAACCAGATTCTGGTTCACTGCTGTGTCCCTCACTCCTTTCAGTCTTAAGCCACAGAAGGTGCACGGCTGTGTTTTTACATGAATAAATGAGCAAGCTGATAATCCAAGAAGTGTATCCTCCCCTGGTTTTAAAACTAAAGGTGCTGTCTGACCATAGAGAGCCCACTGAAAATGGAGAGAGGACAGAATGAGCTCTCCTTCAGTTAGTGTTTATTTGCTTTTTCCCGTGAGACTGAAGAGCTCCAAGGATTTCTACAGGGTGTGGTCTGAAAGTGGCAGACACTGTTCCCCTCTCAGGCCCTCCTCGTGCTAGCCAGCATGTCCCCCCAATGATTGAAGGGTTGTGCTGTCAGGTCAGGTGGTTGGCAGGCTTAAAATAGTGACCAAGACCATAACGTCATGCGCAGAGATGGAAGTTAGGAAGCCACAGTAACTTTTTGGACAGAGCTTTCCCTTCCTGGCGTTGTTCTTTTTTTCACCTTAGTGCTAACAGTAGAAAGCTTTGCCTTGCAAATGCAAAATTGTCTTTAAGATTTTCTGTCGGAGTTGGGGATGTGGCTCAGTGGTAGAGCTTGTGCCTGGCATGTACAAGGCCCTGGGTTTGATCCCCAGCACCACAGGGGGAAAAAAGATTTACTGTCTCCTGCCTTAGTAGAGGAAATTATTTTCATTTTATGGGCTTTCACTATACTGTAGTCAGCCAGCATGTTCATTTACATAGGGGGAAAATGGCAACAAAGTATTTAATTATCCAAAGAGCAATAAAGAATTGCCAGCCTGAGATGGCTTTAACATGTCTTGGGTGAATTGCCCTTCAGGGCATGATACTCATTGCAGTTGAGTAGATTCATTTCAAAATGCATTTCTAGTATTATTTTTAAAAGAATATTAAAATACGCAACTTCACCACAATGCTCAGGGGAAAACATGAACACAGAGATTCCTTTTTCTTCTGATTAGTAACTAGTGTAGCATTGCACTTTTTGTAACAATGCTTTTTTATTCATTGTAGGATCCTAAAACTACACCAACATTATTAAAATATGCTTGCATTTCAGTATCTATCACCTAGTAGTCAATGCTTTGAAGAACCACTATTTGGATACAAACTTTTTCTTCCCATTTGGAAACATTTTCAGTTTTGTTTTTTAAGAAAATGTAAACATTTTTTGAGGGCTTATTTGTTTGTTTGTTTTTACTGGTTTCAGCAAAAATTAGTCATGGTTTTACCCTTTACATCTCCTTTCTCACATTTAATAGCACATTTTTCTCTATTTGCTCTCCTTCCTGACTTTCAAAACATATTTTTGAATTGTATTGTCATAAAAATCTTCATAAATTGTTACCATACTAAACTTAAAATGAAACATGCTCACTTTACATATTTACATTGCATTTGAAATTCATATAGACATTTTTAAAGTTGTTTGGTGCATGTTATGTCAAGAATTCAAAGTTTTTCTTTTAAGGGATCTATAGTGCCAAAACCATATTACAAATACTGAAGTTAAGAGAATCAGAAACGCAGTCATTTGGCTTCTGAGAGAGAGAATGAGAGTGAGTGTACATGGCGTGCCTGTGTGTATGTGTGTGTCCATACATCATACATATATGTATGTAGTCTTCTTGGGTTGTCCTTTCAGGTACAGACTTCAGACTGTCAAGTCCTTGGCAGGAGTGAGCCTGATGCTGCGGTTGCTGTGGGCCAGTCTGCGGTGGGATGACATGGCAGCCAAGGCTCCTCCAGGAGGGGGTACCACGCGCACAGGTAAGGAGGTTGTTTTCTTATTTAAAGTTAAAAAATAGCACCATTTGACTGTTCACTTAGTTTTAATTATCTCTAGCATTTAAAAATACAGTTTTGCTTACGTTTGGCACATACCATAAAATCCTGGGGGACACGAGGAAGGCCTAGATTACCGAGTGAGTCACAATAAATGAACAAGTCTAAATTACAAAATGACATTACTGTTGGGATAAGGACATAGTTGAGTGATGGAGTACTTGCTTGCATGTATAAGGCACTGGGTTTGATCCCAGTACTACCAAAAACAAAGTCCACAAATACATAATAAAATAATACTGTTTTGTTTTGTTTCTTGAAGCAGAGCCTCAGTATGTAGCCTAGGCTGGCCTCGAACTCGTGGTGATCCTCTTGCCTTAGCCTCCTAGTACTGAGATTACAGGTGTGCAGCAGCATACTCGGCTACTGCTTTGTAGAATACACTCAAGTAAACTGAGGTTCCTAGAATCCTGTGCTTGTTGCTTCTGTCCTAGGCATTCTATTATGCTGACTGTTGCCAACTGTAGCTAAGTGGCAAGTCAGGCACGGTAGCACATGCTTCCCTGCATGCGGGAGGCTGAGGCCAGAGGGTCACTGCAAGTCCAAGGTCAGTCTGGGCTGTAAGGTGAGTTTAAGGCCAGCCTGAACTGCCCAGTGAAACCCTGTCTCAAAAAGACAAAAAAAAAAAAGTTCCATGTGGGAGAAACAGTATTGTCACTATCTAGCAGTGATCTTGTAGCTATTAATTTATGGAATGTTTCTGGAAGTTTATTCCATACATTTTTCTTTTTTAAAACACCAGACATTGTACCCTTTTATTTGTTTGTTTTTTTTTTTTTTTTTTGCGGTACTGGGGATTGAACTCAGGACCCTGCACTTGCTAGTCAGGCTCTTAGTCCACTGAGCTATATCCCCAGCTCCATTGTACCCTTTTAGTCTTCGAGTATTTTAAATGGTTATTAATACTGTGTGAATTAAATCACCATAGAAACATCTGAAACAGAAATCACAACAACAGAAATAATTAAGAGGCGAGATGTTGGTCCCTATGGTATCCGTTCGGAGTATTGTATTAGAAAAATCATTTGCCCCATTGGAGTTCCAGAAGCACCGAAAGGTAGGAGATAGAAAAAATGTGGTTCTTTTGCTGTTGATGTGTTAACAAAATATTTTTTGCATTAAAATTTAATGATAATTGTTTCCTTAACTCTTTACTCAACATTTTTAAAAGGGTTCTTTTCAATATAAAATGCTGCTTCTAAAATTATATTTAAGTAATAGACACGTCAGGATTCTCCTAAGTGTGGTGTGCGCTCACGAGAACGTGGGCCATGGCATGACCTGCAGGAAGGCAGCCATTAGGCTGTTAGGTTCATTGTGGTCCTGGCACTAGTGCAGGGTCTCATTTACATAGGAGTTAATGTGACTGCAAAGAACTTCAGTACTCAGGATAGAAGGGGTCTAAGGGACATAAGGAGTTACTCAGGAGACACTGGTGTGCACCTCGATGATAGAGAGGCACTGGGTAGCAGATGCATAGAAGGGTAGCTACCTGTGTTCTCAAGGAAGCAAAAAAGGTTATAGTCTTATAACATTATTAAGTTTTAATGTGGTACAGTAAGATAAGACAGATTAATAAGTGGGAAATATTGGAAAAGAAGCAAGATTAACACTTTCGCAGGAAATTATGAATGTCTAGAAAATTCGCAAGAATGAATGTATTCATGCTATTCAGTCCAGACTGAAGCCTTCTAAGTAAACAAAGGTCAGTAATTGTATATGAATCCTAGGAGACGACGGACTATCCACGTGCTTAAGTCAGCGTCGTCCTGGCCTAGAGACACACAGCCCGGTGGTGGGCAGAGACGCGGATGGAGGGGCACTCCTGACAGGCCCTCTGTCTCCCGAGCCCTGCAGCCTGCAGCGCACACTCTGCGGCCTCGGGAGTTCACTCTACCTTGTATCATATAATTTTGTACAATCCCTCTCTTCTTGCGTCCAGTGTCCTTCTGTTCCTTCTCTGTGATTATGCTGCCTCTGTGTTCCCTGAACATAGGGGTGCTTTAATTCTTGTCTCCTTCTTATTTTTAAAATCTTATCTTTAGGAGATTTTCTGTTAATTTCTGTGTGTCATATCTCCTCTTTACATTGAGTATCTACAGTGAATGCTCCCTCTTAGTGCTGAAATGGGGAAATACGTATGGGCGTGGATGTGCATGGTGGGGCCACCCCTCCTACCTATGAAAGGAGTATGCTAGGTTTTTGAAGGAAGTTGTATTTTTGTTGGCCTCTGAACGATGAAGTGGTTTCAGTCAGATTGGGGCAAAGGGGTTGGAGTGGAGTTCCAGGCCAAGGAGAAGGGGTCATTTAAAGTCCCATAGGCCTTTCGTAGCAGAGGTGGGCAAGCAGTGACCCATGAGGCTCAGCCTGCTGCCTGCTTTTGCAGATGAAGTTGGATTGGAGCACAGCCACACTTGGTTATGCACTGTCTAGTCTCTGTCGTGACACAGAGGCTGCACGGAATAGCTGCAGAGGAGACCATCTGGCCCACATGGTCTGAGTAATTTACATCATCTGACCCTTTAAGAAGGAAACATTTACCAACTGGTACTTTTTGTAAAGTGAAAGGGAATGCCAGAAATATTTAATTTTAAAAGCTATATTGTTAAAACCGCTCCTGCTTTTCCAAAGAAACACCTACACCTCAGAGGAAAGGACTTCGATCAAGTGCTCTGAGACCAAAGAGACCAGAGACGCCCAAGCAAACTGGCCCTGTGATTATTGAAACCTGGGCAGCAGAGGAAGAGTTGGAACTGTGGGAGATCAGGGCATTTGCTGAGAGGTAAAGAAACGCCTAACACATAGTTGGATATTTGAAGCTTTTAGTATTTCAGAATTAATGATCATTTTAATAATTTATTTGGTACATCTTAAGTTAATTTTACTGTGCTTTTTTTTTTTTGGCAACAGTCTTCCTATGGAGTTCAGGCTGACCTTGAGCTTATTATGTACCCTAGGCTAATCTTGAACTTCCTGCTTCAGCCTCCCAAGTACTAGGATTACAGGTGTGCACCACCATGCCCTATTTCCACTGTTTGATTTTTAAGTACTATCTGTGAATAGTTTATTAAGGTCTTATATTTTGGTTTCTTTTCATTGGTTCTGGGCATTGAACCTGGGGCCGTTACACTGAACTACATTCCCAAACTCTTTCACTTATGAGGTGAGGTCTCGCTAAATTGTCCAGGCTAGGCTCAATCTTTCCGTCCTTCTGCCTCAGCATTCCAGTGTCCTGGGATTAAAAAGGTCTCACTTTTACTGTCATTATCTTATTAAATGTTATTATCTTAAACGTTTATTTTAAAATAGAAATAATCCCATGCCTCTGTGTCAGTGGGCACTGTGGACCTGTTCTGCGGAAGACAGTTTCTGAGGATGAAGGGCTGGTTTGGGGAGACTGCAGCCACGTAGTAGTTTGTTATTACTACACTGTCATGTATTGTTAACCCCTTACAATGTATAATGAAGCAGTTGTACTGCTCAGCACAGTGTAGGATCAGTGGGAATCCCGAGCTCTTTTTCTGCATGTGGACATCCCGTCTGGGGTTGAAGCAAGACAGTTCATAGTAAGCTTCAAGCTCCTATGAGAATCAAGGCCCTGCTGATCTGACGGGAGGTAGAGCTCAAGGGCCAACGTGAGTGACGAGGGCGGCTATAAGCGTAGGCGAAGCCTCACTTGCTGCCTGCCTGTGGCTCACCTCCTGCTGTTCCGCCCGGTTCCTGGTGGGCCGTCTGTGACCTGGGGCTGAGCACACCATTGTGTATCAAACAGTTTTCACTTCCATTAGATGCCAGATGTCTGATCAGTTGGTTTCTGATAAGTTGCCTCTTTCTCTCTTACAGAGTGGAGAAGGAAAAGGCCCAAGCAGCCGAGCAGCACGCTAAGGTCAGTGCACAGCAGCTGGCAGAGGCCCGCATGAGCCAAGTGGGGCTCCCTGGCGCCCCAGGCTGTTTGCCTAGCAGGAAGCCCACCTGCCAATGTGCTTACATTTGTAGTCAAATTCATGCCCACCAAAAACACTGTAATTCTGCGTTTTGAGGGGATGTTTTAAAAGTATGCCTTAGATATAACTATTTCATTGCTTAAAAATAGCTTTATGGGACAATGGATATGGCTCAGTGATAGAGTGCTTGGCCAGAATGTGATAGGGTCTGGGTTTAGTCCCTAGCGCTGGAAAAAGTGGACCAAAAATGAAACTTGTACTAAAATGATATCAAAGTTGTAATTGATGTATCTTTCAGTTACTGTAGATTCTCATTCTCACTTAAAGTTTGAGAAAGGGGAATTTTTGCATACTTATCTGATGTTAACTGTCACAGGGCGTTTATCCCAAATCGCAATTGCCTTTTGTGGTTTGGTTTGGTTGGTTTGGTTTTGGTACTGGGGGTGAAGGTCAAGGGCACTGTACCGCTGAGCTACATCCTCACCTCTTACAACTTTGTCTTTTGAGAAGTTGCCCAGGCTAGGTTTGGACAGGAAGTTGACATCTTTATACCTCAGCTTCCCAGATAGCTGAGATTACAGGAGGGCACCCTGGTGCCCAGCTGCCTGGTTGTTTGGTTTTCTCTTGTGTTGGGTTTATTTTGTCATCTGTACTGTGTGACCTAGTGTTTTTTGGAGAGTACTTACTTACTTTTAATTGGCCGGCACTTCGGCTTTGAATAGCTACTAAGTACACAGGTACTAAATGTGTGGGTGTTTGGTTGTTTGTTCGTTTTAGGGGTGCTGAGAATTGAACCCAGAGACTCTCTTGGCGAGTAGACTATCTCTGGGCTACATCCCCAGGGCCTTAAATTTTGAAATAATGTCTCACAGAGTTGAGCAGCCTGCCCTCAAATGTACGATTCTCTTGCCTCAGCTTCCCAAGTCGCTGAGATTACAGGTGTGTTTCACCATACCAGGCTGCCTTTTTTATTTTAAATTGCTTCAGTTAGCTGAGATCTGTAAGTGTCCATTATGAGGAATAGGAGGCCACGAAGTGCCGTGCCCTGGGCTCCGGTCAGGTGCCCAAAAGCAGTAGAACAATTGGATGCTGATGAGGTTGATGAGCAGCTTGTGGCAGTAGAAGAGAATGCAGCATGGGGACTCGGTCTCAGCACACGGCCGAGCTCCCCCTGAACTGGCTGTGTGGTCTCGCCCCAGCCACACAGCCTCTGTGAGCCTCAGTCTCCTCATGCTTAGGGTGACAGTACCAGCGACTGTACGGGCTTGACAAGGGCATTAAATAAAACACTGACCGGAAAGCATCTGTCACCAGGTTTGCAGTAAGTCCCACCTGTTGTTTGTATATGTGTAAGCTCACGCTTGGACTTCTCTGACCACGGCTGACGTGCTGTTAGGAGCCGTCAGCAGTGTATGCTGGAAGATGGACACGCTATCTTTAACCTGTAGTTTTGAATGTCATCATACATTCTCTATAAAATAACCTGATGTATTTTTCTCCTATTCAAACTGAATGTTATCAAGTCTAAAAAATTTGTTTTAGTATTATCTCCCTAATTAATCGAAGGTTTGCCAGCCTGAGCAGCAGTGTTAAATAATGACATTCTCTTTGTGACAGGATAGAGTAACGTGCTGCATAGAACGGAAATCTCTGGAGCTGCCATCGCTCCTGGTCTGCTCTGCATTTTACCACTGAGCAGCAAGGGGTTCCTGTTTCTCCAGCATGATTACCCACATCTCTGTTGTTTTCACTGTAAAAGTTGGGGTATTTGCAGCTGCCAGAAAATGTTTATTATTTTCAGTTTTCTGTGGTGAACCGCTTAGTACTTAAAATGAAATAAATGTGACATAGACACATGAAAAATACTGCGTTCATTGGGACATTCAAGTTAGGCTTGGATTTATGTAGTCACATTTTCTCTTAAGAAGCAAATATCAGCTAAGTGTGCTGGCCCACGTCTGTAATCCCAGCACACGGGAAGCAGAAAGACTGCCAAGGCTTTGAGGCCAGCTTGGCCTGTATAGTGAGCTCAGGGACAGTCTAAGTGCGTAGCAAAGCCCCGTCTCACCAGGCAAAGCACAGAATGAGGGGGGGCGCCTTACCAACATGGTACGGTTCCTCACAGTCAGGGAAACTGGGGCTGGGCCTTGTGTTTAGGCTTGTTTTGCTTTACATTTTCCCTCCCTGACTTCTTTAGAAACGACTGGAGCAGCAGAAGCCGACAGTCATTGCCGCTCCTGCCACAGCGCCTACGAGCAGCGCACCCAGCACTGTCTCTCCAGCTCAGAAAGTCATGGTGGCCCCCATGAGTGGCACAGTGAGCACTGGAACTAAAATGGTACTAACTACCAAAGTCGGCTCTCCAGCAGCAGTTACATTCCAGCAAAACAAGAGCTTTCATCAGACTTTCGCTACATGGGTTAAGCAAGGCCAGTCAAATTCAGGTACAGCCGCAATGAAATAAACATTGCTTTCATTCAGGAAGAAGCATTTCCAGTCCTTTACCTACTGAAATGAAACTTTTCTTTAGAAAATTGCCTTCCTTCTGCAGCTGATTGACCAAATAAGCTGTAACCGTTGGTTCATTACAGATAATATTCATAATATTACATTAGAAAAGCTCTTCTCTTACATTATTTCACTTATAACATCTACATAGTTCACTTTGAGTGGAGAGGAATGTTTTTCTTAAAAATACAGAATTAGCCACATTTCATGCATTGGTGCCCTTCCTAGAAGTCACTATGTTGCTGGTTATTTTAAATCTAAAGCTTATTAAATGTCTTATACCCCATTAGCCACCAGCACAGCTGCCACATCTGCTACAACCATTGCCAGCACAGGTCAGACGTTCCAAATTACAGGCAGCCCAGTCACTATGGCAGGGAAAGTAATTACCAAACTGCCACTTCCTGCAAACAGCAAGATTGTCGCTGTAAGTGTGCCAGCAACACAAGGAGGTAAGGGAAATGTGAAGAGTTTTAATTCACATTTGCCAGATCATACTGTTGCCATTATTTCATGTCCTTTTCACTGATTCCAGTCTTCGGATCTCACATTCTATGTAGTCCACTATAAAACTGCCACACGTAGTACCTCAGAAAGAAAGCAGCAATTAATGTCGTTCCTTACATGGGACACTTGTTAATTATCTCCTCATCTTCTTTTAAGGCGTTGTCCAAGTACAACAGAAAGTCCTGGGTATCATTCCATCGAGTACAGGTACAAGTCAGCAAACCTTTACTTCATTCCAGCCCAGGACTGCAACAGTCACGATTCGGCCCAATACCTCAGCCTCTGGAACAACCACCAGCACATCACAAGTAAGAGCTGTGGGCAGGAGCATGTTTTGAAGTGTTGAGCACATGGGGTTTGAATGTTTAAAATGGCTCTTCAAAAATTCCTCCGACTAATTTTCCTTTCATAACTGTGACAAAGTACTGCTTTGGTGGGGGAAAACCTATTCATTATTATATGAAGTATTCATTTTTAAAATTTCCTTTATGGCAGGTTAGCATAGTTTAATAATAGTTATGTTCTAGGATTTTATAAGGAAAACTTTACATAAATCAGTTGACAGTACTGGGTCATGCAGAGAAACGTGCCATACGGCCTAGTTAAAAAGCGGAATAAAAAATACAGCCTGTAATATGCTAACTCGTCTGTTATCATGTGATGTATGCAGATATTAGATATATTGGGCTGTAGTCTGAATTTTCTGGAAAAGGTCTAAAGTGTTGCAGACATGAGAATGTTCTGGCCCTAACGATGAAGCTGACGTGACGTGCCCCGTAGACTCCCTTTTAAAACTTGGAACGACCGCTTGCTTCCTCTTCTCATTCTTACCTTCTCTGGGTTACAGGTGGGGTCAGAGCCTGGAGAACGTAGGGCTTAGCGTTGTCCTGCGGGCAGTAGTTACAGGGCAGGGAGTCTTCTTTCCTTTGAGTTTGTAGGCTGTCTTGGTACTGCTGGCAAAGAATTGCATATGATCTCATTTGAAGTAATTAAGTTTTTCTCCTCTAAAGTCCACCTTTATTCTGATGCTTAATGTAACTTAAAAAGTGATTCTAAGAGCCTCTGTCCTTTGTAGATATTTTTATCAGTGTAGAATGTTTAAAGATCTTATATGTTCTAAGTCCATCATACTTTAATTTTAAAAAACATTTTAATTCATTGTCTTTTGTGTTGTTTATAGGTAATCACAGGGCCCCAGATCCACCCCGGCATGACGGTGATTAGGACACCCCTCCAACAGTCAGCATTAGGGAAGGCGATTATGCGGACGCCTGTGATGGTGCAGCCAGGTACTCCCACACCCAGTGTGACCGTTTCCATCTAAACCCCTAGTTCAGGAAATCTGCATTACTCCGTATCTGGGACTGTACAAACTAGAAAATGCCAGTCTTAATAATTCAAACATATTAAATTTCTAATCCACTGCATATTGTATCCATAGATACTATTTTATTCTTGGTCTTGCCAATAAGGGAAAAATAGCGTCATATATGCTTATCAGAAATAAAAGAAGCTAATAAATGGAGTGTACAGGTTTAGGTAAAGAAAACAAGCAAATGTGTGACGACAGGAGGCAGTAAAGCCGCGAGACAGCGGCGAGCTGTGTGAGACAGAGCACAAAACAGCACTGCGGAGGAGACCAGGCGCCGTGCATCATAATTAATATGAATAGGTGTTATATTAAAAGTTGAAGGCTGCAAAGATTAAGTTGTTAAAAAAATTCCTACATACTCATGAGACACTACCTAAAAATAAAATTGTAAGGATAGCTTTAAAAGGTAACCAAAAAGGTGGTCAAAGAAAGAAGAATGAATAAATGAACAATAATAGCCCTACTAATAGTGGGAAGAGTAGAATTCAGTATTTACAAAAAGAAAAAAGGGGGAGGGGACTGGGGATATAGCTCCATGGAGTAAGCGCCTGCCTGGCAAGTGCAAGGTCCCAAGTTCGATCCCTGGTACCACAAAAAAAAAAAAAGGGGGGGGGGGGCTTTTTAAATTTGCTAGAAGCCAGGTGTGGTAGTACTGCTCACCTTTAATCCCAGTATTCAGAAAGCTGAGGCAGGAGGATCACTTTGAGCTTGGCCAGGCTGGGCAAACTAGTGAGTTCAAGATCAGCCTGACCTGCACAGCAAGACCCTGTCTCAAAAAAATTAATATTAATAATTAACTTTTAAATAAATTAGCTTAAAGACAAAGATTACATTGAAAATGTACGGTATCTTGAATTCTTATGAATTAAGTATTATTAAATCGCCTATGAAAACTATTTAAAATCAAGGTGGCATTAAGAAGAGCGTAGTAGACTCCTGGGTCTCAATTTTTGTGTCTTGAGGAACACACATCCATTGTAAATATTTATGGGCTGTATATGGAAAAATAGCCTTTGAGCCATAGCTAAAACCTTAATAAATTGTAAGGAAGTAGGAACGTGTAATGTCCACACTTTGGGGAGTAAAGATAGAAATTAATATTTTAAGTTATGTAGTACTAATAACCTTTGCTTGCTTGGAAATATTTTAAAGAATTAATGTTCTAAGTAACCTTTATATTACAGAAACCTCAATATGTAATTAAAAATTATCAAATAGAAACTTTAAATCCTAACATTGAAGCTAAACTCAGAGATAGACTCAGTTTATTTAACAAGCATTTGAACACCTAGTCTTGGTAGTTTAAATATATTGTTTAATAAAACTGTACCAAAAACCCATATTCTTTTTCCTTTTTTATTTTGGTATGGGGGAATGGAACTGTGTGCTTGCTAGGCAAGGCTTGTGCCACTGAGCTACATCCCTGGCCCCTAAAAATCTGTATTAAGTCTATGTAAAATTTAGAAAATGTATTTAAAAGTCTTAAATAAAAAGGAGCAAAGAAAGAACAAATAATAACATCAGAAAATAAAACCCCCAAAAAAGACAAACATTCAACCAGTCCAGTCTGTTACAGCAAGACTGCTTGTTTGTTTGTTTGTTTAAGACAGGGTCCACTATGGAGCTGAGGCGGGCCTTAAACTCACTGGGTAGTCCAGGCTGGCTTCACACACTGCTTCTGTATCAGCCTCCAGAGTCCTGAGATGCAGGCGTGTGCTACCACACCTAGCTGCAAGTCTAGTCTGGAGAAAGGGAGGAAAAATGGCCACTTTACAGAATTCAGAATGAGGAAAGTGCAGTAAACGTGCAGTGAGCTTTTTTTTAAAAATCCCAATAGAATTCTGTGTAAGTAGCTTTGTGTTAAGACTTATAGGATTCTTCCTATCTGTACTTAGATACCAAAGCTATTTTAATCACACGGCATAATTATATCCTGTGCTTATAAATTCAAAGTCTCAGTGACTCGTGTCCAAGGAGGAGATTTGGAAAGTTGCTGTAGTATTCCCTATGAAACAGATTGTCAGTCACCCTGGTTTCATGGGGTGAAATTTTTTTTGTCTTTTTTTTGGAGACAGGGTTTTGCTATGCAGTTCAGGCTGGCCTTGAGCTCACTTTGTAACTCAGGCTGGCCTCGAACTTCCAATGATCCTCCTGCCTCAGCCTCCTGAGTGCTGGGATTACAGGTGTGGGTGTCTTGGTTACTTTTCTCTGGTTGCTGAGACAAAATACCCAACATCCAAAATGAAGGAAGGAAAGGTTTATTTAGCTTACAGTTTGTGGAGGTTTCAGTCCTTACTTGCTGGTTCTGAGGCAGAGTGGCACATGGCAGAGGGCAAACTGTTCATGGCGGCAGCACACAGCAGAAACCACAAAAACAAAAGGGGAGAATGGCTGCAAGCAGCCTCTTCTCTTCCCTTACATTGTGAACCGCCTACCCCCACCCAGGGGGCGTGTAGCTCTCACGCAATGTCCCTGCCCTCCTCTTCCACAGGCTCAGGACGTATACAAGGTAAGCACCCTGGCTTCCTGCTGAATCACTCAGCCAAACCTCCAAATTCCCCAAGTTGACACAATGATCAACGATAACAGTGGGCCACCATGCTTGGCTTGAAATTCTTTAAAATGGATCAGAAACAAATGATTTCCTTATAAAATAGTTCCAGGGCACAGGCAGAAAGATTCATAAAATATTTTCTATTAATTTTGCAGATGTAGTACAATTCTCATCTGAAATATGGCATAATGTTTCATTTTTCTTATTTTAACACAAAGCGGTCTTCTATGCTTAAGTAGCTTTTGCCTCAGGGTTATTTCACTTAATGCCAGAGAGATGATAAAATGCAATATGTATTCTGTTTTAAAACTTACGGTTATCAATTGGCCAGGTAACTAAAAGATAACTAAAGTAAATATTAAATGATAATATTCTTAGAGAACTGAAAATTTGGTAAAATTTCATGTGAACTATAAACGGTGCTGGCAGCCCAGGCGTACAGAGCCTTTGCTCTTTAGCGCCTTCCACAGCTGTGGTCCTGTGGTCTGACGTGCACATGTGAGCCGACCTTTCAGGCACCCCTGGCCTGGGCACTTGCCACTTTTCCTCCTGAAGCCTTAAGTACAGTGCAGAGCTGGGTTTGAATGGTGAACTGTGCAGCTCCCCACTCAGCCCTTCAGTACGTGATGTCCTTCAACCAAAGTCCGTCTGTCAGTAACTGGCTTGTTGGGGAGGGGGCCGCTGTAGTGGTGGTAATAGCAGCCACTGTATATTGATCATTTACTCTGTGGGAGGTATAGAAACTTTAATTTTTATATAAAATGAGTATTAATATTATCCCCAATTTATAGATGAAGAAACTAAGAAATTTGTATAATTTCTTAAAGTATTAAGCCAGGTAGGACTCAAGCTAGATTTGTCTGCTTCCCAATTCCAAATACTCATTTATTCATTGAACAAGTGCACATCACTACTTTTGTGGTCGACACTGTTCCAGGCCCATGCAACGGTGGTTGTGAACTAATCAGACAAAACTATGCCCTCGTGAATCTTACAGCAGAGGGTTGGGGTAGATAAAAACTAGGTAAATCCTGTGTGTATCTAAAATATATCGTTGTGCACAGTAGCATATAAGTTCTGCATGTTAGTAATAAACACCTTGGAAAATGGAGAGCAAGGAGATTAGCGGTATTGAAGAGCTCAGTTTTGGAAATGATTTGTAGTGGGTGCTGGATTTTAGAAAGGACAGCCAGGGAAGGGAAAATTTTTCTTTTTTTTTTAATAAAAACACAAAAACATATTAACAAACAGACACAAATTAGCATAAAAAATAGTACAATCAAAACTGATCTACAGACAAGGTGACATGGACTCAACAGTGGCTGTTGCTTTACCCATTGATATCTTGGGAAGGGAAAATTTTAATGCAAGATCCAAGGAAATGAGAGCTGCGCCACTACCTGGGGGGAAGATTTTTCACGCCAAGTCTTTGTAGCTGCAGAGCCCTAAGTGGGAGTGGTCCAGATGCATTGAAGGAAAGCCAGTCACTGCTGAGGACAGGCCTGGGAGGGGCTGGGGAAAGGTGGGTGTGTCCGAGTGTCTCCCACTGCACAGGGCACACTCACTCAGCCCTCCACAAGCACCACACGGCCTTTTGTAAAAGGGACTCATCGGAAACTAACGATTTTTGAATTTGCATTTTAATGCTAATCTAAAAGTAGTTTATACACATTGGATTACTTGAATGCCCTTGTGTAGTCAGTGAGCACTGATCCTTTGATCGCACTCATGATGGCGATGCATCTGTACTGAGGTAGTAACTTCTCTTGCACTGTCCTGCAGAACCCAGAGACCCTCAAATTTAAAGCATTTGGCCACACTCTGTCTTTGATTCATCTTGAATGTATGAATGAAAATAACCAAGAGAAGTTTAAAAGGAGGCATAATGATCAAAAACTAGCAGTGCTTGTTTTTAAAGCATATTATACAAAGTCTAAGGAGCAGAATAGCAAAGGGAGTTAGATAGATACAATTAAGGAGGCATTATACCAGGCGTGGTGGCGCACCCCTGTAACCCCAACACTTGGAAGGCTGAGGCAGGAGGCTTGCCATGAGTTTGAGGCCAGCCCCATGCTACATAGTGAGTTAGGCCAGCCTGAACTGCATAGCAAGACGCTGTCTAAAAAAAAGCACTATATATGAGAATTTGTTTGTTTTTGTACCAGGGATCAAACTCAGGGCCTTGCGCTTGCCAGGCAGGCACTTATTCCACTGAGCTATATCCCTAGCCCCATGAGAATTTGTTGTGTGACAAAGGTGTCATTTTGAATAACAAGTCATGGTAGAGTAACTGGCTTATAGTTTGGGAATATGAAACTTGGCTCATACTGGGGAGTACAATGGTTGGTTTATTGTTGGGGATATATGGCTCGCAACATAGAGTGTATGATAATCTCGAACATACTTGTGAGTATACATCTAGTGAGAGAGTGCAAGAATACAGGAGAAGAGGGCTGGGGATACAGCTCAGTGGAATAAGTGCCTGCCTGGCAAGTGCAAGGTCCTGAGTTCAATCCCCAGTACCACCACCAAAAAAAAAAGAATACGGGAGAGGCCGGGGAAATAGCCCGGCAGCGCAAGCACCTGCCTGGCAGGTGCAAGGTCCTGAGTTTGATTCCCAGCACCAAAAACAGACAAACAAACAAAAAGTGTACAGGAGAGCTTCATAAGCAATAATTAAAGCCCCCTCCCCAAAAGACTGATCTATTTGGCCACATAGGAAATATTCAGAGGTTTAGAAGTAAATAAAATTAAAAGTGGGGGAAAACCCCATTATTTGCAAGTATACTCAGGGCTGGGGGCAGAGCTCAGTGTTTGGCGTGCGTGTTGCCCGGAGGCGAAAGGCAAAGAAATAAGAGCGCAGCCGCGCGAGTGTGCGGAGAGCCCCAGAGTGCAGAGCGCAGCGTGTGCGCTGGGGCGATGTTAGGTACCCGCTTCTGTTCCAAACGAGGCAGTTCAGGCGCCGGTACCATGAGAATGTCTCTGACGCCTGGGCTGTCGTAGGGTCCGTGAGATGGACCCTCAGAGGCAGGAGGGTGTGCATGGGAATGTTCTGTTTCTACTGTGAACTCTGCCGTATTTTGTTCTAAGGAAATCACTAGAAGCACATACCAGTTTCCAAGAGGTGATTTCACCCTACATTACTTTAACAAAGAAAAGGTATTTTAAATGTCAGACAGGCTCAGTTTTACCCGTATAGAGTAATACAAGGTGCCGCTTAGCCATTAAAGACACGCAGAGAACTGCACTCACGGAAGGAAGGAATTAGTACTGCACCTGTGAAAGCCAGACCAGCCACCGTAGAACTACTCCTACTAATGGGGAGAAAAGTCCTCTTGCCTTTTTCTTCTTGTTGTAGCAAGCAAAAGGAGAGCAGAGGACCATAGAGAACGGTGGAGCCATCTCAGCGAGCGTCTCTCGCTTGGCAGACATTCACTGACTGATGGCCACAAACGCAGTATCTAAGTACTTTGCGCAGCACTGAGGGTACAGTGGTGCTTCCTTCGGGGTTCTCCAAATTCCCTGTCACAGGACTAGAAGAGAAGTTTATTTGCAAATGCAGTTGGCCCAGGGGAATGGAAATACTTCACATTTTAGTAAAATCTGTATAAATTTATTACATACTTACTACTTCATCTTTCCTGTATTTCTAAGAAAAGGCGTATTTGTGTGTTCTCTTTGTCTCTCCTGTCATCATTTTGGGTTGGGGTTGATAGGGAGAGTACTGTTCTTTCACTGTACTACAGTCAGCAGGAGGTGGCACATGGCTGTCAGCAAGCCTAATGGAAGGAGACTCATTGTCACCGAGGCCCTTTGGGTCCACGTCTTCGAGCATTGCAAAGAATACATCTATCTGAAGTGCTGAGTTATCGTAACTGAGGGTGCTGCCCGGGCACGTGGGCATTCGGGCGTTGTGCTGTTTGTCTAGGTGCTCCTCAGCAAGTGGTGACACAGATCATCCGAGGCCAGCCCGTTTCCACTGCAGTGTCTTCCCCAAGCACAGCTTCCTCCACACCTGGGCAGAAAGGCTTAACTTCGGGAGCGCCCACTCCAAATCCGCCGTCCTCAGCCCCTCAACCCCCTCGCCCCCAACAAGGGCAGGTGAAGCTAACCATGGCTCAGCTCACACAGTTAACACAGGGCCACGTAAGTAATATGACTTTATTTTAACTTTACCTTTTTCTTTTTTCCCTCATCTTTTTGAGTCAGGATCTCGCTATGCAGTTCTGGCTGGCCTTGAGCTCACTTTGTATCCCAGGCTGGCCTCAAATTCGCAATGATCCTCCTGCCTCAGCCTCCGAAGTTCATTTTAACTTTAGAGGCCACCTGATTTTTGCTATTAGTTTTATAATGTACTTATTTGGGAACCTTAAGACTTTGTTTCTGTATTTGTTTTAGGTGGGTTTTATGTTTTGTCTTTTTGTGCTGCTGAGGATATTGCTGGGCCTTGTGCATGGTAGACAAGCGCTCTGCCCTTGGGTTACATCTCCTGCCCCTATTTTGCTAAGCTTAAAATGGTACTTATATGCCAGATTTGGTGGCACATGGCTGTAATCCCACACTCTGGGAAGCTGATGCAGGGGGACTGTGATTTCAAGCCGAGCCTGGGAAATTTAGCAAAACCCTGTCTCAAAAAATGAAAACGGCCAGGAATGTAGCTGGGAGCAAAGGCTCTAGGTTCAGTTTCCAGAATCAAAAAGAAAAAAAGTGTATTTATTTTAGAAAGTGGCTGCTTCTTGCAATCAAACAAGAATACTTCTTGTGGGCAACGTAATATCAGTCCTACGGCAGGTCCTTGGGTGACGCTACCCTAGTGTGATGCATGACCCTTTCAAGCACCCAGAGTTTATTAGTTGTCTAATTTCCATAAGGAAAATAAAATTTGAATACATTAAGCTGCTTCCTTGCAAAATGCAGTGTTTTTTATCAAGTCTTCCACTGCTGAGCAGTCAATGCAGTTTACATCAAAATCTTAAAGAGTTTTTTTTTTTTTGGCATGAAACTTCACAAGCTAATTTTTAAATTATATTTTAGGTAAAGTTTTACATAAAAGTTCAAAGGATCAAGAATAGCTGCTAAAGAACAGGAGGGTTGCTCCTCTGTTTGATAAGTAACCTGGTATCAGAGATGCTGCGATGCCTCACTAATGAGCACAGTGAGGGGCAGAGATGCACAGAAACACCAACAGGAGAGCACAGAGGGGGGCTCTGCTCATGCGGACACTTGCTGCGTGACAGGGCTGGCCTTGAAGATGGCTGAGGAAAGGGTAAACTGCAGAAAGGACGCTGGGTTAACTGAATGGAAATGAGAAACCGTGAAGTGAGCCATTGCCTCAATACTACGATAGAGGGCAAAACTATAATACTTTCAGAGATTAAGATAGGTTGTCTTCATAGTTTTCTTTAAGTAAACAGAAAACACTAACCACAAAGGGAAAGATTTATAAATTCCCCTTAATTTATTTATTTATTTATTTATTTATTTATTTTATTTTTTAATTCCCCTTAATTTAAATCAGGTATGGTGGCACACACCCATTATCCCTGCTGCTCAGGAAATTGCGGCAGGAGGATCACAAGTTTGAGTCTACCCAAACGAGACACTGTCTGCAAATTTGGGTTTTTTTAAGGGCTGGAGCTATAGCTGAGTGGTAGAACACTTGCCTAGCACATATGAGGCCCCGGTTCAATCCCTACCACCGCCAAAAAATAACCGCAGTGACATAAAAATCCACCTATGAGATTAGTCTAAAATCTCCAGCAAAACCAAGAATAAGCAAATAGGAGGAGCAGAATGAACTATAATACACCACAGATAGAAGTGTAATTCACTGACCCATTTTGAAAACCTGGATATGGCCTAGTACCGGTGAAGATGTGCACGCCTCGGGTCTCAGTACTTATCCTTCTAGAAACAGCCACCGTGTGTTCTACTCGTGAATACACAGATAATGTTGATATAAATGTTCATAGCAGCGTTGTTCGTAAGTCAAACTTTAAGAACCACCTAAATGTCCATCCATGATTGGGTCAGTAAATTGTGGTATATTCTTACAGTAGTAAGTAATAATAGACTGTGCACACAGCTGTACAAAAACTGCACAGGGAATTCTCACAAAGTAACGAACTGTGTGTGACCTGGTTGTGGCGGCGCACGCCTGTGCTCCCACACTTGGGAGGCTGAGACAGGTGCATCAAGGCCATTTTGAACTACATAGTGAGATCCTTTCTCAAAAACGAAAATAAACTTAAAAATACTGAACTAAAGACATATGTAACGCGCACACAATATATGCGCACACACATCGCATTTGGATAAAACTCAGAAACGGGCAAAAGCAAGCTGCACTGTACAAAGCTGCATCAGTTTACCTGTGGCGTTGGGCCAGATGTGAGGCTCCGCTTCCTTCACACTGGCGCCGCGGAGACGCAGAGCTCAGTCCGAGCCCCGTGAAACGTGCAGCGCTGTCGAGGGAGCACACAGTGTCCCTCGGGGGGGCGGAGGGGGGTGGGGTCCGGGTTCACTACAGGGGCGTCCTGGCCGCGGCAAGCATGAGCACAGTGACAGTGCTGTGACAGTTACCTGCTTTACTAGGCAAGTGCTCGCGCTGGTGAGCTATATCCCCAGCCCTCATAAAAGTTATGTAGTTTATGTTCATCTTTACTTAATTTTTGGTACTGGGAGTTGAACTTAGGACCTTGTGTTTGCTTTTACCTGCTTTATAATTGTTCTTTAAATTTGAATTTTTCTTTAAATTATACCTTTTTTTATGGTTTTTGTAACATGAATTTTAAAAGTGTTTAGAAAACCAAAAGTAAGTACGTTTGGAGAGACTCATGCGTGTGTGGGGCTCAGTCCAGAGGCTGCGCAGCGTCGGTTTTCACCAGGCGCCTGGGGGTTGTTTTTCTTTCGCCTTTTAGTTCTCTGTGCAGGTCCTGGCAGTCGAGCTTGCTACTTAGTAGTGCGTGGAGTCAGGAAAATCAGTCTGTAGCCAATGGCCTGCTCTCACACCTCACCTTTTAACATCCGTACAGCAGATCACCCCATCTGCTGGCAGGACACTCGTTCCTGGGGAGCTCTGAGTGACAGAAAACTCTCTTCCAGTATCTGTGAAGGGAAAGTGTTGCTCCAAGCGCTATAGGAAGTTGCTTTATCACAGAGAAATACGCGGGAGAGCGCAGACAAGGAAAAGCACTTTTAGTCACCAGATGTGACCCCATACACGTTGGACTTAAGCCTGAAGTCTCACAATGCTGTCTAAGAGGCCTGCCGGCTAAAAATCGCCCTGGGTATCAGCCCTTCCTCTGAAGGGCCTCAGCCTTTGTAGCCCGAGTTTCTTCCTTTCCTGCCCTGCTGGGAATCAAACCCGCGTGCCAGTCAGACACTCAGCCCTCTAACCTGAGTTTCTTAGTTGGGGATAAAATTATAGTCATATTTGCTCCGCTATTTCACTGAGTCTCAAGTCTATCCACTGTGATCATCAAATGGGGCAATATAGATGAAGGTGATCTTAAAAATACAAACACATATGAATGTAAGGTGGTTTAAAATCAGAATTTGGTGGAAGCTCTAGTCACTCACGTCAATGCCCTTATGTATAGGTTGAGAATCTTAGGTCTGGAATAAGGGTGTTGCTTGTAGATAGATACAGTCCATGAACTTAATTTATTGCACAGTTCTGGAAAAGATGGCCATGTTTGTCACCTGAGACAGAGTTTGCAAACAAAAGCCTTCGGCAACCAAGACATCACTGTACCTGTCTGTCCCTTGGAGAACTTGAGCTGGAACTTGGGGTCGTGCCTTTTCCCACTAAACAACACAGATCCTCTTACTTTACCTAAATTCCTCCTATGTCGGCCCACGGATAGATGGGGATATATGTATATAGAGGTGTTTATTCCCTTTATGTTAAAGAATCTCTATACCATGCAAATGATTTAACTGAAATGTTTTACAGGTTGTTGCTTGAATACTACATGTATATGTTTTATCCACAGGGTGGCAATCAGGGTTTGACAGTAGTAATTCAAGGACAAGGTCAAACTACTGGGCAGCTACAGTTGATACCTCAAGGGGTGACCATACTCCCAGGACCAGGGCAGCAGCTCATGCAGGCTGCAATGCCAAACGGTACTGTCCAGCGGTTCCTCTTCACCCCGCTGGCAACTACAGCCACAGCGGCCAGCAGCACCACTACGACTGTTTCCACTACAGCAGCAGGTAGGACCTTAAATTTGTTGAAGGAGTTATTGCCACTCCTTGCTGGAACAGGCTGACCATGCTTCCCTTCAGGAGCTGCACCTCATCCAGTGAGCTCTGTGGTTGGCGGAGCCTTGTTTCTGCGGAGTCCTTGTCCCTGCTCCTTCCCATGCGTGTGCGTGTGCACGGTGTGTGTAAAGATGGGGTGCGGTAGAGGCTCTCACGGTAACTGAGCTTCCCAAGCCTTGTAGGCATGGATGGAGCTACAAAGATAGTCTCAAGGCCGGTAAATACATCCAACTCAGAGCCTGCAGTTGAATGCTACTGGTCTAGAATGATCTGTTAGCCACTGTCTGCACTGCAGAGTTACGCTTGAATGCCGATACGTCTCATTTTTAGAGGCTATGCTTTGCTTTAGAAGCCAGCCCTCCGGAGTTAGAAATCCACACAGAGGGCCACCAGGGAGCAGGGCCAGCTCCCTCATTCTTTAGAGTTCGGCATGGCATGACTAAGTAAATCATTTCAAAAGTTTAAATCTCTACTGGAATACAGAATTCTCAACATTAGGAAAATCTTCAGATTCTGCTTTAACCACGGTCTTGTGTTCTAGAATCATAGTGTTGCTTTGTCTTTCTTTTCCAGGTTCAGGTGAACAGAAACAGAGTAAATTGTTACCCCAGACACAGGTGCAACAAGCCAAACCCCTGCCATCAGATCAGCCATCAAGTGTGAGTCCTGCAGAAGCCCAGCCACAAACTGCCCAGCCATCAGCGCAGCCACAGCCACAGCCACAGCCACAGCCACAGCCACAGCCACAGCCACAGCCACAGCCCCACTCCCCAACTCAGCCGGAAGCTCATACTCAGCCGGAAGTTCAAACCCAAACAGCTGTTTCACCCCTCATCCCTTCTGAAGCACAGCCAGCCCAAGCACAGTCATCCAACAAACCCCAAGGGACAGTACAGTGTCAGCCTCAGAATAATGTCCAAGGACAGTCTCCTGTTCGTGTGCAGAGCCCACCACAGACTCGAGTACGTCCATCAACTCCGTCCCAGGTGTCTCCCGGACAGCATCCCCAGGTTCAGACTACAGCCTCACAACCGATTCCAATTCAGCCACACACATCTCTCCAGATACCTCCCCAAGGCCAGCCACAGCCACAGCCCCAGGTACAGTCTTCAACTCAAACTCTCTCATCAGGACAGACGTTAAGTCAAGTTCCTCTTTCAGCCCCACCTTGTCCTCAGCTCCAGATACAGCAGCCGCAGCCCCAAGTCGTTGCTGTGCCTCAGCTACAACAAGTCCAGGTTCTCTCTCAGATCCAGTCACAGGTTGTGGCTCAGATACAGGCCCAGCAAGGTGTTGTGCCCCAGCAAATCAAACTCCAGTTACCTATTCAAATTCAGCAAAGCAGTGCTGTGCAGACTCACCAGATTCAGAATGTGGTTACAGTGCAGGCAGCCAGTGTGCAAGAGCAGTTGCAAAGGGTTCAGCAACTCAGGGGTCAGCAGCAAAAGAAGAAGCAGCAACAGATAGAAATTAAGCGTGAACACACCCTCCAAGCTTCTAACCAAAGTGAAATCATTCAGAAACAGGTAAAGTTATTAACTCAAAGCAGCATGTTAGTAGCTTGAATTATTGTGCTGTGCGGTGGACGTAGTGCTTGGCTGTATTAGGTTCCTAAATGAGTCACAGTCCTTGATGTTTAAACTCAGAAGCAGCACTGGGTAGACCAAAAACACTAGATGGCTCCAGTGGTTTGATAGATAGAGTCAAGTGCTTCTTACAAACGATCTAGCCGTGGTGGCACATGCCTGTAACCCCAGCACTCAGGAGGCTGGGGCAGGGGGATCGCCAGGAGTTCTAGGGCAGCCTGGGGTACATAGTGAGTTTGAGGTCAGCCTGAAGTACAAAGTGAGACCCTATCTCAAACAACAACCAAAAGAGAAAAAAAAAAAGATCTATATTTTGGGAAAACTGAGATAGGAAGAATGGAGTTTTAAGTATCACCAATACAAAACTTGAAGGTTTAACGAAGTCTTAAAGCCACTTCAGGCCTTATAGCAATTCCTTTCAAGTATGCGCTAGTCCTTAGTTCACATGTAGACTAAGACGAGACAGATTGCAGACAGACTAAATTCATTTGCATTTCCAGCCACATTTTTATAAAAATGCTTTAAATATATATTCTTCTGTCACTTAAATAAAAAGTGCCATTAGGCAGGGACTTGTGCGTTGGCACTTTAGTGAAGTAAGCTAATTTAGATGAGTTAGAATTACTCCACTAAAACAGACACCCATAGTACAACCTGTGGCATTACTGGAGAAAGCTTCCTTTTACCAGCAGCGTGCTCTGCTCAGCACAAGGCAGGAGTGTGAGTGTGGATTTCCTGTGTTACCAAGTGATAAGACTCTTACCTCCCCTGAACTATAACCTCATTGAAACCTCTCTCTCCAGCCACATGTGACCGTTACGGTGGTTACATGGGTCATGTACGTGACTTTAAAGATTTGTAAGGTAGCACCCCTATAAGATTGAAGTGGTACGTAGTGTGCTCACGTGCTTTGCTGCCCAGCCCTCAGTCCCGTGTGCTCCGTAAAGTGAGGTATTGCAGTGCCTCCCTCCCTAATCTTTGCAAATGAGGGCTGGGAGCAAGTCTTTAAAATTAATGCCTGAGAAAAGAGCATGACAGCCTTTTGAGCGTGACAGCTGAGTGACAATTCTATCTGGATTACTCACTACTTAATCTCAGACAAGTTGGTTAATTTCTTTCATTTATTTATAAAATTATATCTATGGTTCAGTATTATCATGAGGAATAAATAAAATATTGTCAAGTACTAGAACATGGTAAGCACCCAAGCACATTTGGTAACCGCTAATTTAATTTCTTTTAATAATTTAAAAATCTTACCATATCTTTGAAAAATGTGTGCTGATTTCTGCTGTCAGTTTCTGTGTACTAACTGCAGTTGTAAAATGTGCACTTTTGGATTTGTTCTGTTCTAAAGGTGGTGATGAAGCATAATGCTGTAATAGAACATTTAAAACAGAAAAAGACCTTGACTCCCACTGAAAGAGAAGAGAATCAAAGGTAGGGAGAAATGTAGGGCCTTGTTGTATGTTGGTCCCTTTTCTCTAGCCTGCCACGCAGGAGAGTTGTAAGTTTATGTATTTTTATCTTGATTGAAGTTTGCTAAGTAAACTTGGGCACGAACAGTTCCTGACGGGTTTCTGTTGCTGTTCACAGCCTGGCAGTCACAGAAAGCTTGCGTAGCTCCCGTAGGAACATAGGAGCCTCATGTGTAACCCTTTCAGAATGAAACGTGCAGCATTACATAGGTTGTATATTTTTCTCTAGAATGATTGTATGTAACCAGGTGATGAAGTATATTTTGGATAAGATAGATAAAGAAGAAAAACAGGCGGCGAGGAAACGGAAGCGTGAGGAGAGCGTGGAGCAGAAGCGGAGCAAGCAGAACGCGACCAAGCTCTCCGCTCTGCTGTTCAAGCACAAAGAGCAGCTCAAAGCCGAGATCCTGAAAAAGAGAGCGCTCCTGGACAAAGAGCTGCAGATTGAGGTGCAGGTGAGCGTGGGGCCTGGCCATGCCCAGCGCTTTTCTTTCTTGCCTGGAATGTTTGGGTAGCTTAAAATTTCAGCCTTTCCCCCCCCCCCGGAATTTACATTTCTGTGTACATATAGTATACTGACTAAGAAGCAGGTCTTTTGAAGCAAGACAGAGATCCCCCCTACCCCAACTGGGGATCGAACTCAGGACCTTGCACTTGCCAGGTAGGTGCATATTCCCCTGAGCCATATCCCCAGCCCCAAGACAAAGCTTTTCTAAGTATGTATTTTTAGGTTTTTTTTTCTGTTTTTGTGTTTTCTGTGGCCATTGTAAGAGGTTAATCCATTGATCAAAATGTTTGGTACTTTTTTTTTGGTTACCTTTTATGATCTGTGCCCGAAGTCATCTGGAACTATGTTTCATAAGTAAGATGAGACAGGACATCTGCAAAGTATAAAAAATAAAAGCGTGCCCACTTAAAAAGACATTTGCCCCCTGACTTATAACTGATTCTGTAGGGCAGCGTTGTAAATCTGTTACTTTCTTGGGAAATTTTTCTTAAAGTGAAAGAAAGCCATGTATGATGGCACCTACCTATAATCCCAGCACTGGGGAGGCTGAAGTAGGAGGATCATTGCTAGTTTGCGACAAGCCTGGGCTACAAAGTCTCAAACTTTGTCTCACAAGGGCAGAGTCTCAAAAACAAAAAAGGGTGAAAGAAGATGTCAGTTCATACATACTGGCATAGCTTTTTTTTTTTTTTAACCTGTTACAGTCACACATCTTTTTGGTCAGTACGATTTAGTTTAGGACCTTCTCCCTGAGCTACATCTCCAGCCCTTTTTCTTTCTTATTTTGAAACAAGGCCTCACTGTGTCGCCCAGGCAGGACTCAAACTTGCAGCCTTCCTGCCTCACCTTCCCGGAGTGCCGTCGTGAGTGCCAGCATATTCTGCTAACTCATCCATTTTTAGAGATAACACAGTGCGTTTCTGCACAACGTTTCATCAGTGTGCATTGTCATGTTTAGAACACTGCAGTGGATACTATTTAATCTGTAATTTCACGTCTAGAAATTAAAACAGTGAAGCAAGATAACTGAACAAGGCCATTCACTAAAGTACTAATAATAGCAGGAATTTGGAATCAGCCTCAAGTCCACTAACTGGAGATTGGAACTCAGTGTTTCTAGCTGCCCCTTCCTTGTAACACGTGCCATAGGTTCACTGCTGCTGCTGTGGGGAGTCCCAGTGCCAGCCTGGCTGAGTAGAAAACATGGGGTCTCCACAGAGTGGACTTCCACTTTCCAAGATACTATGGAATAGTTTGGCTTTAAATTCTTTGGGAAGGGCCAGGGATTTAGCTCAGCAGCACAGCGCCTACCTGGCAAATGCAAGGTCCTGAGTTCAATTCCTGGCACCAAAACTAAATTAATTAATTAATTAGTTATTTGGGAAAAATTCTCAATGATAAATGCTCAGACAAAAAATGTAGGCTGTAGAATAGTCCATAGAGTGTGGCGTGTCCATTCAGTTCATTGAACAGACGTTTGGCGTTTAAAGTACATTATCCTGTTCCTGCTCCCCAATCTGCACAAAATGGGAATATCTGTAGCTTCAGCCTTTATGTATAAATAGGCTGGTCATATGCACTGAATTGTTTTCACATCAGCTCTTTTAATGATAGAATAGTAAATAAGATAGTGTAAAGCTGAGCGCGTTGGTGCACGCCCGTAATCTCAGCACTCGGGAGACTGAGCGCAGCCAGAGGAGCTCAGGTTTGGGTTCTGCCTGGGACTCAAGGCAGGAGGTGCAGCTCAGGGCAGAGACCTTGTTTGCTCCCCAGTACTACACCAAACAAAGTAATGCTACTCTTTCATTTTCTATCATTTTTAGATAATTTTAGACTATATTTTGTATTTTTATGTAAGTATTCATATTGAACATATTTTATATAGAAAGAATCTAATGAGGATGAAAATTTTTAAATTAAGAAAGAAAATGTGTTGCACACCTATAATCTCAGCACTCGGGAAGCTGAGGGGGGAGGGTCGCTGTGAGTTCAAGGCCAGCCTGAGCTGCATAGTGGGTCCAGGTCTGCCTGAACTACATAGGGAGATCTTGTGGCCAAAAATTAAAATTAAAATGGTAGCCTGTGATCCCAGCACTGAGGAACCTGAGGCAAGAGGATTGTCATGAGTTTAAGGCCAGCGTGGATTACATACTTCAAGGTCAGTCTGAACTATATAACAGAACCCTGTCTCAAAAAAAAAAAAATTAAAAATGAATGACAGAATGGGGCTGTAGCTCAGTGTGAAGGCCCTATGTTCAGGCCCTGTGTTACCACCACTACTGTCCCAATTCTCGATCATAATGAGCTTGCTTTTAGCTGAACGTGGTGGTGCACATCTATAATCTCCTTACTTGGGAAGCCGAGGCAGGAGGATCATTGTGAGTTTGAGGCTACAAATTGAGTTTAAGACCAGCCTGAACTGCATGGTGAGACTCTCTCAAAAAGACCAAAAAAAGAGTTTACTTTCTATTTATAAGATATGTGATTGATTCTTTAGCTGCCTGATCTTACATTTTTTTTTTTCTGCTTGTCTTTCTTTTTGAATAGGATTTATTTTTATAGCCATTTTCTGTTTATGGAAAAATTGGTGCAGAAGTGCAGTGTTCTCCTATACTTCTTCCCCATAGCTGGCCCTGTTATTCCTGCGGCGCTTTTTAAATCGATGAACCAATACTGATGAATTATTACTACCCAGAGTCCTCGTTTACCTTACACTTCACTGTGTTCTACTGTAAACTTTCCAAGACCATGGCCCACCAGTCCAATACTTAGAGAATACGGTGCCCCATCTGCTGTGTCCCTCGGCCTGCACCATGTGCTTGTTTTTGATAAAATAATTCCTTGTTTCCTTTTTAATGGAACTGACACCTTCTTTCAGCTTTTTAACTGTGTCACACACCTATAATTTTTTTTGTCAAATTATTCTTTGAAAGGCCAGCCTGAACTGCATAGCAGGCCCTTGTCTCTAAAAGACAAAAAACGAATTATTCTGTGACATGGATTTCATTTGGAGTAAATTCAGAGCCAGGTAATTTAGCTTGGTCTTGTTTTGGTCTTTTTTCACATTCTGCTTTCATTTATCGGCGTTTGAGTTTTGCAAACATATTCTGAGTGAACAGAGTTTTGGCTTTGCCCCTTTGTTAAAGCCCCACCAGCCCAGTCTACCCTTACCTGCAACAGGAAGCCCTCGGTCGGCGCCTAGCTCATGCAGATCGTGTTCAGCGCCCTTTGCCTTGGGGAACTCTGTGGTGGCTTTGCTGCTGCTTCTGAGCCTTGAGTGTGGAGTATGCAGAGGCCTGCAGTTCTAGTGTTGCTCAGTTTTATGCTCCTGTTCCAGGGGCTGTTTACCTCTTACTCAGGCATGTCCACGCCTTGCAGTTGGCTCTTTTTTTTCAGTCAGGGTCTTGCTATGCAGTTCAGGCTGGCCTTGAACTCACTATATAGCCCAGGCTGGCCTTGAATCCAGGGAAGTTCTCCTGCCTCAGCCTCCCAAGTGCTAGGGTTACAGTTGGTCGTCCCCCCCCACACACCCCGCTCCTCAGATTTCCATGATGCGGTGTTTTAGCTTCTTCATTCCAAACTCTTGGTTGTAACAAAACTTTGAAATTGTTTTTTTCTTTTTTTTTTTTCCCCATGTACTTAAAAGGTGAGACCTCTTTTAGAAACTAAAATTCCTGTAGCTCTAGAATAATTTAAATTATTGTATCTCTCATTTTTTCTCGAGGAAGATTCATTGTCTCTAGAATTTATGTGAAGCTACCATAATAGCAAAAACAGAGGTAGAAAAATAAGTCAGTTGTTTTTTAAGTCAGGGTTTTATTTTTCTGCTTTTATGTGCTGTTCCATTGTGTGAGTACAAGGCTCAGGGACTCCTCTCTCTCTGACCCTCAGACAGCTAGGACCTTCCAAATGTTTAGCAGTTTTCAGAAAATGATTCCAATTCAGTATAGCACCAAGGTCAGTGGGATCGTTTTAATTTTTAAGAGGCAAAAAAAATCAATCCAGGCTTCTGTAAAAACTCTTGAAACATGGACTATTTAAGATACTGTTCTTCTGTCATATATAATTTTGAAAGGGAAATAATTATGAAGAAAATATATGTGAACCGGTCTGTATAAATATCTGGAAATATCACATGTCCAGGATTTGTATTTGCTTGTACCGTGTTGGTTCATAGAGGCCAATCCCAGGGGCTTTTCCCTGGTTAACACAATTTGCGTTAGTCATTATTTCCAAGAATAACTTGTGGCAAAAGTGTCTTAAGGGTATTTCACATGAAAAAGTCAGAGTTTTATTTCAAAACCTATATTGAGAAAACTGCTTCTAGCACCTACTTCTCCCTCTCCATAACGTTAAAGTCTAGACACGGGCAGAAGGAGCCGGCCAGAGCGGCCCCACATTCTCCTTTGGGTGGGCAGGCCGCAGGCCGCGTTTTGAACCTCGTGTCCAGTTTGTGTACGTCTTCCTGTAAGAACTAGAAAGGGGCGAGAGCCCGGGATGTAGCTTGGCAGCACAGCGCCTGCTTGGCATGTGCGAGGTCCTGGGTTCAGTCCTGGTAACAAAGAAAAGAGACGCAAAAGAGAGCAGCAGCAGGGCGCGGGGGCGTTGCCTGTGATCCCAGCACCGGGGAGGCTGAGGCAGGAGCGTCGCTGTGAGTTCGAGACTAGCCGGGCTACACAGTGAGCTCAAGGCCGTCCTGAACTGTATAGTGGGACCTTGTCTCAAGAAGACAAAAAAGAAGAAGCAAGCAAGCAGCTGGTGGGTGAGGACAGTTGAAATGCCCTCCTGAGCAGCTACTGAAATGGGCAGGCTAGGACGTGGGCAGGCCGGAAGGCCCCTCTTGTTAGGCGCGCCTTCCTCTTTCTGTCCGGTCTCCTTTGAAGGGTCTAGCGGCTTTCTAGTTGTATAGTCTTCCTTTTGTGTTTCTGACTGTTCCAAAGGGGCTGAAGACAACTAGGGGAGAGGACGCAGGCCCGCGGCAGGCCCTCACCTAGCGTGCAGGCCGGGCTTTTCGCGCAGGCCCCAAGAAACCAAGTCGGGAAACTGGCGAGGAGTTAGTGCCGCGGGGCTGCGTGTGCAGAGCCGGTGACCGTCTCATGTTCTCTCTCGTCGGCCGCAGGAAGAGCTGAGGCGAGACCTGCGAATGGAGAAAGAGAAGGAGCTGGCGCGCGCGGCGCAGGCCGGCGCGCTGCCCGCGACCCCCGCGCCCTCCCCGCCGCGGCTGCCTCCGTCCTCGCCACCCGCCCCGCAGCCCGCGGCCCGCCCCGCCTCACCGCCTGCCGCCACCGCGCAGAAGAGGAGGCGCGAAGAGGACCGGGACTCCGGGTCCAGGTCCCGGAAGAAGAAAATGATCTCCACTACCTCAAAGGAAACCAAGAAGGACACAAAGCTTTACTGTATTTGTAAAACGCCTTATGACGAATCTAAGTGAGTAGATCTTTTCGAGCTCTAGTTTATTTTAAGTTTAGCTGTTACATTGATCCTTTTGAAGAGAATGAGAATAATCTAGTGTGAGGGTGACAGCGTTTCATGTCTGGTCTTGCGTCTCACGTACCTTGACCACAGGGAAGTGACATGTGCCATTCCATGTGTTCCGGGTCCTGTGTGCCCTCCGCTGTGTTCTTACCTGTCAAAAACAAGCTTTCTGTGCCCTGTGGCTTTCCTCTGTACTCTGGATCGGCACCAAGTCGGTCAGCGCCGGGACTGCAGGAGGTGGCGCGCGCCTCCCGAAGCCCGGCGTGGAGAACTCCCTGCTGGGGTCTCCAGACCCTGGGACCGGCTGAGTGTGTGCGGTGCAAGGGCCTCAGCTGGATGGCTCCAGGCGGTTTGCTGCTGGGCTTTTTTGTTTTGGTTTGGTTTTTTGCAGTTCTGTTTTTGTATTAAAGTACCACAACCTGATTTTTTTCTGTCAAAGTTCCCAGTCTTACTGGGGACAAAAGCCAGAAAAATACAAAAAAAAAAAAAAGTTCCTTTTACCTAGTCTTCAACTGTGAAACTCAAACATTTGATAAACACGGCATCTGGAAACTGTTTTTGACAATTGTGACTTGCATTTGGTGATATAAACAAGATTTTCAAGACAGTTTATGAATGTAGGGTTATTTATTTAGGTCATCACAATCACTGAACTGAGTGTTTAATGTGTGTATTGAGCATTAAGAATGTAGGCCAGGGGCTGGGGATATAGCTCAGTGGAATAAGCGCTTGCCTAGCAAGCGCAGGGTCCTGAGTTCGATCCCCAGTACCGGGAAAAAAAAAAAAAAAAGAATGTAGGCCAGCTTTTTAAAGCCATAATTAACCACAGTATTTTCTACAGTACTGAAAAGTTTGTTTGTTTGTGTTGTTTTTTTAAATGATCTTTCAGATTTTGAAATGCGTAATGTCTACTTAAATGGATGCCTAATTGATGCATAAAATAAAATTATGATCTTTTTAATGATATTTATGTGACAACATTGAAAGTGCCGTGTCTAAATTATCTGTTTGCAAGTGCCGGGCGTCACTTCTCGTTGCCGGGTCTGCCTGTCTGCCGAGCACAGACCCACGTGGGAAAGTGGAGCCCTCGTAACCGATTCCCCCCGGTCTGTTACAAGTGTGCCTCACTTTAAGCAAAACGCCCTGATCACTGAAGCACAAGTTACTCTTCTTCATAAAAAGATCTGCTCTTGGAATTTCTTTGCACATTAAGGCTCCTTTGGCCCTTTGAAAGTATTCAAATCACAGAAATTAATCTCACACACACCTTTCTTGGAGTGCCAGAGTTTTGTGAAATGAGGCACACCTGTGCTGTGCTCGTGCTATTGAGGCTGCCTCATTAATTTGTGGGTGTTTTGCATTTTTCAGTTTGCATCATTAACATTTCAGTACATCAGGTTCATTTACTCCTTGTTCTTGTTGGAGGGAGTTAGTGTTTTTTAGGAGGATTTTTACTCTCTCCTACGAAACTAGCCTGCTTTGAGAGTCCAGGGAGCATAAGTCACAATTAAAACCCAAGTCCCGCACTTACTTCCAGAACGCACACCCCACCTCCCCAAGGGGCAGTGTACAAAATACCTCAGAAGCTCCCCACCTGTGGCAAGAAGTGGCCTGTGGCAGTCATCAAAGTACAGAGTTACTGGCGGTCAGATATAGAGCACAGCACTATGTATTCCCTCCCATTCATGATGCGGCTCTGTGTGTAGCTGGAGGACCCTTCCGTTCTTCTAGGTCAGTGGTGGCAAACCTGAGGCATGCGTGCTGCAGCTGGCTATCTGTTATCGTTGAAAGCTCTAAAAGGTTCGCCATCACTGTTCTCGGTGAATCTACCAAGAAACGTGTTGTTAAAACAAAAGGTGCCAGTGGTCCCTTGTGATTCTCACTAACTTGCTGTGACTCAGTGGCATCCCCACATATTGTATCTCAGTGCTTTTAGATACACTACTTCATTACAGAGATGCTCCTGAGTTCATGTGAGGGTGCCTGCCCTGCATTACACACCCATGGGGCCCGTGCTGCAGAGGCTGTGGCTGTCGCACTCACGCTGCTGGCCCCTGCAGAACCTTCCAGCGTTTTAGATAACCGTCCTCCCAGTGTTCTCCCTGCCGGGTGTGTCTGGTTTTGAATGGAAGCAGTTCCTGTAAGAGTCTGATCAACCAGGCTACTTTCCACACTGCCCACACAGACTAGAGTAACTAAAAAATTGGCCCATGTGTTAATCCTTAGGAGAGACAATCTCAGGAGGGTTACATCCCAGTTTCTGTGTAGAAAACGTGATAGAAATTGAAGCACATGCACCTCTCAGTTCTCTTCATACCATGTTTTGACCATCCATCCTCTTGCACCTGGCTGACCCGCATGCTCCTCGCAAGTGTAACTTCTTGGTGTTTGCGCTTTGCTTTGTTCTCAAACTTAAACTGTGAGATACATTTTCAAACCTATCTAAGAAATAGCCCTGATATTGACGTGGCTTCTGTGGAATAGGTTTGACAGATGTAAGTCTTTTGATTCTTTGGCTTTGGTTTTCGTGCCTGTTACAGTTTTACACACATTCATTAAGAGGAAGCTGTCACCATCAGTCTGTTGTTTATTTTTTTTCAAACTCCAGTATGTTTTTAAAGACCCACATTTCACTGAGCAGCATATTTGTTGAAATCGACATAAGTGACTGCATGTTTTCACGCTGACGCAGCGTCAGCGCTGTCGTGCGCAGGAGCGGAATGGTTGGGTTCAGGGTGTTTAGCTGGCTCATTGCAGAAAAGTATTCTATAAGAAAGTGAATCGAGGCAGGGAAGACAGGTTTGAGTACCGTGCAGCTCGAAATGACAATTACATTGTCATTTTCATTGTGAATACTTTTAGGTTCTATATTGGCTGTGATCTTTGTACTAACTGGTATCATGGAGAATGTGTTGGCATCACAGAAAAGGAGGCTAAGAAAATGGATGTGTACATCTGTAATGATTGTAAACGGGCACAAGAGGGCAGCAGTGAGGAATTGTACTGTATCTGCAGAACACCTTATGATGAGTCACAGTGAGTTCTGATAAGAGCCTCGTATTTAATACTGTAGGAAGCCAAACTGCTCTGATTGGTTATTTATTTTAAAATAAAAAGAAAGGAATTTTTCTGCATATATTATACACTTACATTACAATTTCCTTTCCATTTTTTTCTCTTTTTCCCTCTTTTCCCTCCCCCTCCAAGTTCGTGTGGCTTCCTAGTGAATGCTTGAGATGCACGGGGGGGGGGGGGGGGGGGGGGTTTGGGTT
>PVLD010004192.1:0-16595 GCA_004027595.1 Dinomys branickii | reverse complement strand
TGCTAGCTGAAGGAGTTTTGACTTTATTTGGTTTTGAGCCTTAAATCAATGAAATGTTTAACATTTTTCTTCAAATTGGTTTCCCAGTATTTCGCAGTGCTCTTAGTAAACTCTGACTGCTTGTCCTGAACATCAGAAATACTAAATTAACGCAGTGCAGTGTCACTCTTAAAAGTAAAACCAACCGTAATAATACAGCTGTTTTATCCCCGGTTTAGCAAGTGTCAGTTGCATGTTTTATTTTCAAAAGCAAGTAAGAAGTGACGTTGGCTCATCGGTCGTGGACTCACATTTCCATTTCGGATCTTACAGATTTTATATTGGCTGCGATCGGTGTCAGAATTGGTACCATGGGCGCTGCGTTGGCATCTTGCAGAGTGAGGCAGAACTCATTGACGAGTATGTCTGTCCACAGTGCCAGTCGACAGAGGACGCCATGACAGTGCTCACGCCACTCACAGAGAAAGATTACGAGGGCTTGAAGCGGGTGCTGCGCTCCTTGCAGGTGAGAGCGCCGCGCCTTGCGCGGGGAAAGCGGCCTGCGCGGCTGTAGAAAACCCCTTCCGCGCTTTGGCCCTCCACACGCGGCTATTTCATGGCCATCGATTGGAGGACAGTTTGATTAAATTCCATTCCTCTCCTCTTAATAATAAGAAAGAAAAAAGGGGGTAGACATGGTCTATAAGATTGGAGGGTGTTAGAAAAATAATCAAAACAGAGCACTGGGCTGCAGCGCTTCCCGGAATGGGAGTCACCCGACCAACCGCCGCGGCTTCCGGAGCTGGCGCCCAGAGACGGGGCGTGTGCGGGAGCCTCCCCGCACAGCGAGGGCCTGAGCCCTGCGTTAGCAAGCTGCTGCCTCCGGGTGAGCTCATCCGGGAGAAGTCAGACTAGAGCAGAAATCAGCTCATATAAAGAATTTCACCTCTCAGATGTGTGACTGACTTGGCCTTTAAGAGTTTATTGGTGCGGTAACTCAGTTGCGAACTGAGACGTAGTATTTCCACCTGATAGTAATGAGCCCTGTTTCTTCTTATAGGCCCATAAGATGGCCTGGCCTTTCCTTGAGCCAGTGGACCCTAATGATGCACCAGATTATTACGGTGTTATTAAGGAGCCTATGGGTAAGTTCTGGAGTTGATTGTGAAATTTTCTTCACAGTCTCAGGAGGCGGTACTTGCCTTCCGCACAGCAGATTATCCTGAGGTTCTCCAGGGCAAGGCTGGCGGGGTACGCGCTGGCGCGGCCACTGCAAGGGAAACTGGGAATGTCACAGTTTGCGTGCGTGCGCCCTCAAACCCAGCAGTTTCATCTCATAGGAGATACGTGTGCGTGAGCATGTGCTACTTGCAGCGCTGTTTTTAAGTGTGAACGTGTGGGGAGTGAAGCCAGCAGCTGTCCATGGGCAGCCGCATCAGATGGTGAGGTCCGTGCTGCATGGCTGTGTGGAAGACCCATGACAGCAGTGCCGCCCGCCTGGTCACCGCCCCTCACCTCTCCTGAGGGAAGGCGAGGTCAGTGGGCCTGCGGTAGAGAGCCACTGGGAAGCAGGCGTATTTCCCAGGACAAACTGGTAATAACTTACCACGGTAACTGATTATCTTAATAAACAGCTACAGCTGATTGTATTTAAAGAAAATTTACCAAAAAAAATAAATTAAAAAAAAAAAGAAAATTTATAGCCGGGCCTGGTGGTGCAAGCCTGTGATCCCACTGCTCGGGACACTGAGGCAGAGGATCGGAGCGAGCTCGAGGCCCACCTGGGCAACAGAAGGAGCTCAAGGCCATCCTCAACTGCACAGCGAGACCCTGTCTCCAGAAGGCCAAAAAAAACACTGAGATGGTGCGGTCCATGTAAATCTTTTCCTGTCAGTCATCTTCAAAAATAGTGATTTCAGTGGCTTTTTCTGGTTTAGTAACTAAATGTATCTTCACTTTTTAACCAAAATGCTTAAAGAGCTGGATCATTTCCTTCCTTCCCTCCTCCCTCCCTCCCTCCCACCCTTCTTCCTGCCTCCTTTTTTCCCTTTTCTGTCTCTTTTTTTTTTTTTGAGACAGTCTCACTATTCAGGGTGGCCATCAAAGCACTCTGTAGCCCAGGCTGGTCTCAAACTCACAGCTCTCTTCCCGCCTCAGCCTCCTGATTGCTAGTACTACAAGCATGTGCCAGCACGCCCAGCTCACTGCCTTCCTGCCTTCCTTTCTTCTGCTTTTGTAAAAAACAAAGGTAAAGGGCCAGCAATATAGCTCAGGCACAGCGCTTGCCTGGCAAGCATGACGTCCTGAGTTTGATTTCCTAGTACCAAAAAAAAAAAGGTAAACATCATCATGTCATTGTGTGTACTCTTATGTGCGTGTTTACATAAAGGTAATAGAGGGGGTTTTTTGTCTTTTGCCTTTTTAAGACAGGGTCTCGCTATGCAGTTCAGGCTGTTCAGGCTGCCCTTAAGCTCACTTTGTAGCCCAGGCTGGTCTTCTGGTCTTGAACTTCAGTGCTCCTCCTGCCTCAGCCTCCCAAGTGCTGAGATTTATTTACTTGCCATTTGTGTTTCTTCATCTGAGAAGTATATATTCATTTCAGAAGCCTGTTTTTGGACTGGGTCTTTGAATTTGGGCAGTCTGATTTTTTTCCATTCTTTATATGTTCTAGATATATTTTGGGCCAGGGATATAGCTCAGTGCCCTAGCCGCTTGCCTGGTAACCCTGAGGTCATGAGTTCGATTCCCAGTACCAAAAAAACATAGATATATTTTGGTACTGGGAATCAAACTACAACCTCACCCTTGCCCCGCAGTTCCTATGTTGCTAAGCCAACTGCGTATTTTCTAAGGGTACATAAATGTGTTTAGAAATGCATGGAAAATGTCTGGAATTATAGTTTCCTTTAAGGCTATGAAGGAACCGTCAAGGTCAGCAGTAGCTTTTATTTCATAAAAAGAAATAAGTTTATTTGAATTATCATGTTTTACAAATACTTAGTAAACTTAGTACTTTTTCTTATCAGGCGTGGTAAAGCCCTATATTGTGGAGGGTTTGTATGTTAAGGATGGAATGCAGGCCTTATCCTTGCCAGGCCAAATTTTAGTTCGATAAAATTAGGACATTTGGCTCAGTAATCCCTACTAAAGAGTTTGCTTTGCTTTGCTTTGCTTTGCTTTGGTTGTGTGGATTTTTTGCTAGTACTGCCATATGGCAGTAAACATCTTTGGTTCATGTATCTATCTGCACTTACTTGTGTGCTTAGAAAAAATTTGTAGAGCTAGACTTTTCAAAAAACTTCCAAATTATTTTTCAACAATCTGAACTAGTCTCCTCTAGTAGTATGTGCATGTCTGTGGCCTTTCTTCCGAACTCCAGAAGCACACCGGGCAGCTGTGTGCTGGGAGGTGGGGTGCAGGCTGGGTGTCACTGCTGCCCCTGCCTGCCGCCCTACTGCCGCCCTAGTGGTAGTTGCCGTTTCTGCACCTGCCTGTCCTTTACTTATCAGTATTTTTATTCACACCCTTTATTTTTCCCTGACCTTTTTTTTTTTTTTTTTTTGAGACAAAGTCTCGATATGCAGTCAAGTTGGCCTTGAGCTCAGTTTGTAGCCCAGGCTGGCTTCAAACTTGCAACAGTCCTCCTGCCTCAGCCTCCCAAGTGCTGGGATTACAGGCGTGCGCCACCACGCCTGGCTTCCCTGACATTCCTTTTTTTGTAGACACTTTGTCATTTCTACCATGGGTGATTAACATCACTTGTCATACATAGCAAGTAACAACAAAATTGAACAAAGAGCCCGTGTGGGAGCACATGTCTTTAATCACAGCTACTTGGCAGGCTGAGGCAGGGAGATTGCAAGTTCAGGGATAGTGTGGGTGGACCCAAGAGACGCTGCGGCAGAATCACAAATGGCAGCGAGGGCCAGGGGGAGCCCCGTGCTCGCAGGAGGGGAGGTGGGAGAGGGCATGGGTAAAGGAGCAGGGTGACGTAAGGTTGTGAGGCCGCTGTACAGAAACACTGCTCCTACGTCAGGTCCCCCTCTGTACATGCATCCTGCTTGTTTACGTGTGAGGTGTACTATGATTAGATGTGCATACACCCCATGGGTACGGCTTCCTTGATCCTCAGGGAAGGCCTGTTCTGTGTAATGAACTAAAAATAAAAGAACCTTCTTGATAGCAACCAGGATTTCTATTTTAAAACCCAAATCAAAAACAAAGTTGAACAGCATTAGCCTGTCCTTCATGAAGTGCAGAATAGTCTCCAGGGGTCAAGGCGCGTGGTTGCGGGATTCCACATACACACACTAGTTCACAGTGCAAGCTGTGCTATACTGGGGAACATTAAAGCCTTGACAGTGTTTTATGTTTTGTGTTTTTAAGACCTTGCCACCATGGAAGAAAGAGTACAGAGACGATACTATGAAAAGCTGACAGAGTTTGTGGCAGATATGACCAAAATATTTGATAACTGTCGTTACTACAACCCAAGTGACTCCCCTTTCTACCAGTGTGCAGAAGTGCTTGAATCATTCTTCGTGCAGAAGCTGAAGGGGTTCAAGGCTGGCAGGTAAGCAGTAGCGCCTGTGCCGGCCTCCATGCTGCACCCAGGACTCTGGCACACTGTCGGAGCAGTCAGCCAGGGCAGTGCACGGCAAGTTTAAACTAGATTTAAGACTCTGGTCTAAGACATACTGACAGGGATAAGTGGTCAGGCTCACTGATGAAAAGTTATTGGGTTTGTTTTTGACAGGCCCTTAGGATTAAAGGTAGAAGAAGTTCAGGACGCACCTGCGGGGCCGCCTCAGCTCCCACCTGCAGGGTTGCAGGGACGGAGCGGCATTCTTGGGGCCCGAGGGGCTGTGGGCACCCACACCGCCACTCCTGTGTGCCCTGTTTGTGAAGTTAGGGTGTTCTGCCTTCCTCATGTGTGTTCTGTCTTCCTCATGTGTGTTCTGTAGGCAAAGCCAGACTTTAAACCACAGTCTCCTGTGACCGCGTGGCTCCTGATCGCCAGGAGTGCTGGGGATGAGAAGTCAGTGTTCTAGCTAGTAAATTTCCTCCCCCGAGGAATATATTTGGGGTATTTTGTCTTTTTCTCCTATAGCAAGGTAGATGGTTACCAAGAACTGTATTTAAAAGTGAAGCACCCGCCCAGCTGAAGGAAGGATTGAAATACCTGTGTAAAGCCAAACAGGTGTAGAGGCACTTTAGTGTTTTGAGTATAAGAAAAAGGCCTCCCTTCTTGACAGACCCTCCCGAGGTAGGTGCTGCAGCAGAAATAAGGCGAGCAGAGACATGAGGCCTCGGGCCCAGGAAGCAGAAAGTCAGAGCGCTGCGCACACTGGCATGCGGGCTCTCTCGGCTGGGCCGGGACAGCAAGGGCTCCCGGGGCTGCACGAAGCCCACAGTAGGTGATCTGGTTAAGAGAGCAAAACACAAGGCAGAGATTAAACTAAAGGGATCAAAAAGACCAAGTCCATGAAAAACGAAAAGGTACATGGAGGCCTTCTTCGATGTTGTGGAGTAAAAGATTGTAACTGGTTGTTAGTTTTAGACAGAGCATGAAAACAGAATTTTAAGGTATAAGGAACCAGATTCAGCAATGAGCAGTGGGGAAACAGTGGAAGAAGTGCTTGCCGTTTAGGGAATACCGCACATTTCCAGGTTTGAGGCAGCCAGTCACCGGAGCTTGTCTCCTTCCTTTAGCGCGCCTCCCGTCTTTAACTCTGACCCCAGTGCCGTGTGTGCGTTGTCCTCATCGGCGCGCTTGGTTGAGATTCACCATTTACGCCGTCCATGTTCTTTCCTTTCTTACAGACTGTGATGTCTTTAGTCTGAATTTTTGGCTGGAATCAGAACTGGATGTTGGGGAACTGTTTGTTGTGCTACGTGGCTACCAAATTCAAAATTGCCCCTACAAAACAGATTAATAATATAATTCTTAATGTTCAAAAGATGTATAGTGGAAGAAAATTGACTCTAGCAGCCATGTTGAACAATGTATTTAAAAATTGTGCACTCCTACAATGCTGTATTTATAAGTATTTTGACTTAGTCCTGATAACTGTACAGTAATTTGGTCTACTAATGAAAGTTATGAATAAAAGTGTGAAACTAGAAAGACTTTCTTGGGCTTTTATAGAAAAATATGCTTTTATTATTACTATTTCTCTTCTTTTAATATAATATTTCCCTGCATATTCCCCAGATCAATGTAAATAAACAGGCACACACCTTTCGTGCAATGATAATGCTTCTGTAAATGTCTATTTGTCCCACTGGTTAAAAATGTTATAATCTTTATTGGACAAATATATATATATGTGTATATATATATATATATATATATATATTTTTTTTTTAAACACTGGCTTTTCCCAGTGATCTATGCTGTGTAGTATACAGTGGAAAGGTTTACCGTTTTAAGCTAAAATTTGAATTAATCTCGTAGATTTGCTTGCTGAGGATGAACATGGCTGTTCCCCACACACTGAGTGACCTTGGCTTCCACATAAAGCATCACTGTTTTCAAAAATGAAGGGTGCTTAATTGTTCCCTTTTTTCTGTATTCTGTAGGTCTCATAACAACAAACTGCAGTCTACAGCTTCTTAAAGTTCAGCGTGTTAACGTGAAATACAGCAAGAATCTGGCTGTCTGAGCTATTTTAAATTAAGGAGCCAGATGTTTTAGTCAGGTTACCCTGACAGGACTTGACCCAAACTCCGTTTTGATTGGTCAGAACAGTCTAAATATATTCTTGGCCAATTTTGTCCAACGGACAAGGGAAAAGCAAAGTCAACGACACCATTATCTTGTCAAGATCAAGATGAAATGGTTTTACTATTGTGGCAGAAGCGGGAAAACTTTGTTTATTGAAAAAAAAAAGAAAAAGCAAGAAAAAAAGATACTATGGGGTCAAGCGTAACTCCATGGAAATGCCACGTCTGCTCTTCAGTGAAGAAGCTGGTTTAGAGTCTCACAGAAAACTTTTGACTGTATTTATTTATTGTTGCAAAAAAGACGCTTTTTTATTGCTGCCCTCATTTGTCAGCTAATTATTTTTTCTTATAAAACCCGGCCTCGGTTCCATGTAATCCATCCTGTATCCTATCATGATCCTGTAGGTAAAGTACAAGATGACCTGTAGATGTCTTTTCTTTCTATGAAAGGAGCTGCTATGTACACATGTGCACACACACAACTGGGAATCAACATGAGCTCACCGTTCGGCGTAGACACAAGTGAAGCCTGCAGAAAGGCTGGGCGGGTGGTCCCGGACCACAGACTCTGTTGCCTTGACTATATCAGTACAGTTGCCCTTTCCTCTGCACCAGGCTAAAATGGCAAAATCTATTTGAAGGTATCTTGTTTGTAAACATTTGTCAGATTCTAATTTTTTCTTTTTGTATTAAGATTCAACTATGGATGTATATGAAACAAAATAAATGGAGACAACTTTTCTCCCGCAGATGGAGGTGTCTTTGTGCACTGATGGCTACCTGTCAGCCTCCGTGGGGAGAGGGAGGGACTTCCCGGGAGGAGAGGTGGAAGGCTCCGCCCAGACCTGGGTTTCCAGGACAGGAGTGGCCCTCTGCTCTGTCACTCTCAGCCCGCTGTCACCGCAGCCGGGGGGGATGCGAAGGCTGTGCGCCGCTCGCTCACCCGCTGAGCACGGGGGTAACCGGACACAGCGCGTGTCGCCGTCACTGGTCACTGTTCCCGGAGTGGCTCCAGGCAGGTGACGGTTACAGACAGGCACCTACATTGTATGAAGGGCATTTTTTGATGATCTCATCCTCTGTGAATTTTTGTTGGTTGTGGTTTTTTTGTGCTATGGAAGGAAAAGTAGCATAAACCGTGGGGAGACGGCAAAGAAAGGTGTATTTTGCATGTTTTTCCTTTCAGCGTTATTACTGTCCGCACTTTGTTACTGCGCTGTAACAATGGCTCCTCAGAAATCTGCCAGTTAGATCATGCAACTCTGCAAAACTTGTCCTAGATTTTGCACTAATTCTATCAGTTTTGTCCTACCACGTTCTGGAATTCACCTAGTTACCATTTTTCACAAGTTTCCCTCTGTTTAATGTTGCCCTGCTATGCAAACCTTCCCCAGAACTTAGTTTCTTAAAAGAAGGATGTTGCTACAGCTCCCAGTGCTTTCTTACAGGCTCAGGTGTGCAGGTTCTTCTGTCTGGCTTAGTTTTATGTAATGAAGCCCATTCCTTTTTGTATATAAAGATGTCACTAAAACTTATGCTTACGAACTAAAGAGACTAAATTGCTCAATATGGAAACAAAGTTTTTGCTTAAATATTAAAATGGAAGTAGTTCAATACAGGTTATTTTGTCCTTTAGTTTTTAAAAAATGTTACATGTTGTATGCACTGTGCTGATGCAAGAATTCTACATTTTAATGAACCAAGTCATTCTGCATCTTACACATCACAGTATTTCTGTACTGTTTATTCATATATATAAATTTATATGGGCTTACTCCTTTAAAATTTGTTGCAGCAAGAATTTTCCTACCTGTGGGCAATAGATTGCTATGTTTTTAACCAACTGTGGCAAATTCTAAACAGTAATTCTTTTTGTACGTAATAGGACATTTCATCCTAGAAAAATAAAATAATGTTTTTGACGTTGGATTGGTGCAGTTTCTAATGAAACAGTGGTTCATTGGTTATTTTCTGAAGCTGTTGGCATTGTCAGATTGTACAAACTAGATAAAATTTATAGAAATCCTGAGACTGGGAAGATGTTAATTTCATATGTGTATTTAAATGGTACAATGTTTTTGCAATTTTTATCATCACATAAACACATAAAAACATTTTATACTTTTATCAACTATAGAGCTTTTAGTCCTTCCAAAGTAATTTTTGAAAAGCATTCTTATTTCAAAAGCTGTTTTTCTATGAGTATCCTTTGACAAGTTTCTATTCAATAAGATAATAAGCTATTTTGCTTTGAATAATCAGGAGTGGTAGCACGCACATTTGTGATAGTGTTAGGATCTGTCTGCTCCAGTCTTTGGGCCTGTAAATGTACTTCACTTGCATAAATAGATTTCTGAGGCTAAAAGTATTTTCACTGTGTGTTACGCTTCATCAGCTAAGTTCACAACCCTTGAAATTATAAAAACTATTTTCATAATACTGATAAGGCCTTTCTTTTCCTAGCCAAATTCTGCAGGATTTGTATTAATGTCCTGCAGTAGGTTTTTTAAAGTTGTGTAACTTTGGAAATATTTTCTAATGTGGACATTTTTATACTACAAGGTGGCCTGGAGCGTTAGACCTTGAGATGTGCTCTTGTTTGTAACTTACCTTCTAGAATCTCCAAATAGAAGTTCTTTCCCTATTTCTACTCATTTCTATGAGGCAAACTCCTGGCTGCTTCGATGCTGCGTTTCTGACTTGCGGGGGCCCTGACAGTCCCCGAGCACAGGCTCAGCAGAGGGCAGACGGGAGGCAGCTGCACATGAGCGCATCAGTCTCTCTACACTAAGCGCCTCCCCGGAAGGCTCAGGTCTCTTGTCCCTAAGATGAAAGAGGTGACATCTCCAGGCAGACAGTGGCTTTTAGGCATTTAGGGGAGAAAGGGCCAGCTGAGAAGTGATTTGAATAATTTGAAATAGTCTAAAGGACTTCTAAATACTTAGAATGAGATACCAAAAAACATTTCTCAGAAGACTGATTTAGTTTGGACCAAATTCAACTAAAGAAGCAAGCTGTGTTTTTACAATGAGCAAGTCCTGCTTTATCTCCCTTATATTCCACATGCTCAGGTGTGTTCTGAAGCTGAGGCTATGTACTGTGGGTGGCAAGTCAGTGTTGAAGTGTTTTCAGGTAGGTGTGCTCGGTCGCCCTCAACGATGATTCTGAGGAAACAGGAACAGTGCCCGGTGGTAGCACTGAATACAGGAAGAGATTTAGTGTGAAGGTGGTGCTGGTGAAGTGCTCCTCAAGGCAGTAAAGTATTTTATGGAGGAACTGTTACGTGTGCATAGAAGCGCACATCCATGCGCTATTAAAAATCTATCCGCAGGACAGAAGGATTAGAAACTATAATGGATTTGCTCATTATAATATTCCGCCTGTGATCCCAGCACTCGGGAGGCTGAGGCAGGATCATCATGAGTTCAAGGCTCACCTGGAGCAGTATGCAGTATGCTTGAACTGCATACTGAAACTGCTGTCTCAAAAAGGCAAAATAAAACATTCCATAGAACTAAAGATTATGTCTGTCTCCTGACTGAACACTGAAAATGAGACTTCTTAACCATTCCTTTGTTTTACTCAACCTGAAATTCCCAGTCTGTTCTTCCTTGTCTCCTGTTCACTTCTCCAGCCCTCTGCTGTCCTGCCTCCATCGGGCCTCGCTGTTCTCACCTTGCAGACCCGGATGTGTACGGTGGCCTTCATATTTATCTCAGCAGTTGTTTAAGAAACTGGTCTGCCTGTGTTTCTGGGATGTGAATTTACCACCTGACCAAATACCACAAACATCAGGACTCTGCATTTTTTGGTTTCCAAAATTTTTCATAAATAGTACTGTTGTCAAATCATTTTAAGTGCAACATTTACTCTCAGGTTTATGTAAAAGTGACTTTTTTTCCTTTTAAACTCCTTAGGCTTTAACATCTGACCAAACCATACTTCCCTCACCCTTGTTTTGTTTTTTTGGTGGTGCTGGGGATTGAACCCAGGGCCTTCACTGAGCTACATCCCCAGCCCTTTTTTTAGTTTTTGAGTGTGTTGCTATGATTCCCAGATTTGGCACAGCTTTAAGGGATCCTCCTGCCTCAGCCTCCCAGGATGCTGGGATTATAGGTGTGCACCTCTGTGTCTAGCTTAATTTTGCCTTAAAGATTTAATCTTAGCTGTACATGGTGGTGCACACCTGTAATCCCAGCACTGTGGGAGGCTGAGGCAGAAGGCTTGTGTGCGTATTGAACACAGCAAAAAAGAAAACTCCTAAATGCTTTGTTAGCTGCCTGCTGTATTGCCAATAGTTTATGTAATGTGTTGATTTCCAAAAAAGTTTTTAGAAAACATTGCTGGTGTTCAAATCCAGGGCCTCAAGCATGCTAGGCACCCTACTACTGAGCTACATCCCAGCCCGTTTTATTTTGAGACACATCTTGGTAAATTGCCCAGATTGCCCTAGAACTTGGAAGCCTCCTGCCTCAGCTTCCCTTGTAGCTGGGATTGCTGGTAAATTTTTTTAATAAAGGCAAAATTCAAATTTGAAAAATTTCAGCCCCTTTTTAATGATTTACCACAGAATATTCAGAAACACAGCTTTACTTCTACACCCCATGTTTGAGGCAGAAGAGGAAATGTTACATTATGTCTTCTGCTGTTGCCACTTGCTTCCCAGTCAGTTCCTGTGTCCGCCCTGGACGTCCTGAGTACGTGGAGCTTCTGTACTCCGTTTGCAAGTAAAGCCACATTGTGAGCTGCAGGAGCACATGACCTTGAGAGCAGACAGGCTGTGTACTGTCTTTCGCCAGTGATGTACACACAGGTCAGTGCCACGGTTCACAGTGCTTCAGATGAACTGAAGTGAGCTTGACCTGTAAAAATTGTAACGTCTTTGTGAACTCCAGTATGAAATAATTATTAAAATTGTGCTGGGGATTAACCCTTTTAAAACCAATGGAAAACATTTGAAAGTCTTGTGAGCTGTCACTGATGGATAGTGTGGTACTCGGATTTTGGAAGTATGTTTGAGAAAAGGTTTTTCAAAAAGGCTAGAAAAATAACGGGTTCATCCAAGATCTGATTTCAAAGCAAGATTTACTGCTTTACAAACAAACATGGTATTTGGTCATAATAGAAAAATGACATGAGATACATGAAGCATTGAGATAAGCATCCAGGTTGACACAAAACACAACTTACTACAAGCAGGAAGGCGTGAAAAACGTACCTTACATTTTGGTACATCAGGAACACTTGGCTTTCAATAACCATTTCTTGGATTAAGCCCTTTCGTACTCTTTACATGTAAAATACTAATCCTTGTCCTGGGCTCTGACCCTAGTGTTCGATCTAAGTGACATTTCATACCTGAATGTCTTTGACTAGTATGCTTATTATGTGTGGAATTTAAAATGTGGTTTTGAGTGTAAAATTTGGTTCGATCCTGATATAAACTATTCAAAATTGTATAAATCCCCCCCAAAAAATGTTTTTTTGTGAACTATTTCTACTGAAGAATGTGTTAAATTAAAATAATTTAAAAATTTCACATGAAGCAGTGATCTGTTAACTGCACAGGTCAGGTGTCTGAGCTGTGTGAGTCCCTGGCCTCCGAGCTCAGAAGCATGCCGCTGAAGACGCATTTTGTAGATATGGTGGCGATTTGCAGATGACGCATCCAGCTCTCCAAGTTGGTAGTGTAGCTGTGGGCCCAGTTTTATTTATTTATTTGGTCTTCTTGAGACAGGGTCTCGTTATGGAGTTCGGACTGGCCTTGAGCTCACTTTGTAGCCCAGGCTGGTCTTGAACTTGCAATGATCCTCCTGCCTCAGCCTCCCAAGTGCTGGGATTACAGGCCTGTGCCACCACGCACGCTTGTGGGCCCAGTTTTAAAGGAAGACCCCCATCACCATGAAGATAAACCCTTCCGGTCTTACTGCTGAACTCCAAGTCTCTTGTGATCCTCACGGGCCAGCACGGGGTGTTTCAAATGCACTGGGTGTGAATTGCACCTTGAACTTGCCGGTCCCTTGTCCGGTTAAACCTTTTGACATAGCTGCTGCCGCTCCTGACCAGTCCATCTCCTGGACGCAGACGCCCTCTCAGGACCTGGAGCAGAGCTGTGGGGAGCTGGCGTCTCTTGTGGTAGATGTGGCCCATCACAATGTACCTGCTGCCTGCACAAAGGAACCAAGAACAACAGTGCCACTGAAACGCCACGAAACACACGGAAGACCCTTAAAGGCTTAAAGCTCGCTGCACACGTTGACATGCACTAAAGCTACTGCAGGCGACAGGTGGAAGCAGTGAAGTCTGTGAACAGCCAACATTACAGAATACAGGTTCTAATACAGAGCAGCTCTCTGGAAGAGGGGGGGGGGAGCAGAGATATTCACCACAACCTCCGCACACATTCCCGCGCCCAAAGGGCTGTCTCTACTCGCTTCCGTGCAGAACGCCTGGTGGACCCCCTCTGGCGTCCGGGCCTTCGCTCCGCACTGCGCAGGCCCCCGCCAGTCCCTGCCGATCTCGGGGAGGGGCAGTGCTCGGATGCAGGCGCTGGGGCACCTGTGCGGAAACTATTTGCACGCCCGAGAGGGCCGCAGGCTCTGCCTCGCGAGTTACAAGTGAGACGCGAAACGCATCTCAGAAGAGGTCGCTCAGGGCCGCTCCTTACCCGGCTTTAGTTCTGGGCACGGCTTACTGCAGCTGGAGGAGTCCAGGGCCAGGACGTGCACGCGGAAGAAGAAGCCGTCCGGGCTGATGTAGAGGCGGCTCAGCTTGTACAGCCCGGCGCGGTCCACCAGCAGGGTCACCAGGCGGACTCCGGCGCCCAGCACGTCCACGTCATGCACGATGCCGTTCACGGCTGTTTCCAAAACACGAGTTTGGAGAACAGTGTCACACCGACGGCCCGGCCCGCGCTCCGTGGACTCCTCACGTCCCGAGTACCCGGGCCCCGGGGTACAGCCGGAGGCCTCGCGCCGCCGCCCGCGCGCACTCACCGAACTCGCTCTCACAGTAGGCGTCGCGCTCGGCGCGCTCCGCGCTCCAGGCACACGCGCAGGGCTCGGCGCGGACCTCGGCGTCGCTCTGCGGCGGCGCGGGCGCGGGCTCCGGGGGCGGGGCGGCGGCGCGCGGCCGGTTGGGATGCGCGGGTCCCCAGGGGGCCGCGGTGGCGTGCGCGGGCGGCCGCGCGCCGGGGAAGCGCAGGGCTCGGGAGCGCGCGCGGCGCGGGGAGTCCTCGGGCGCGCGGCGCGGCGACGCGCGGTTATCGGCCTGCGCCAGGCGCGGGCCCGGCGGCGCTGCGAGCGCGCGCGCGGCCTCCCGGAAGCCGGCGCGGTTCTCGGCGGGCGGCGGGGGCTTCCGGCGCCTCGGGTCTGGCCAGGCGCGGGGTGTGGCGTCGGCGGCGCGCAGTCGGCGCGGGGCCTCGGGGAGCGGCTGCGCGTGGGGCCCAGGCGTCTCCTCCGCGCCGCGCGGGGCGGGCCTCCTGGGGTGCGGCGGCGGAGCTGTGGGGAGAAGGCGCAGCCGTCACGCGGAGGCCGGGAGGGGACGGCGGGCGCGCGGGGAAGGGCTCTGCGGGCGAAGGAGCCGGGGACCCGGCGTCTCCCGGGCACCTGCGGGACAGCGACGGGAGGCCGGCAGCCCCGCGGGGCGCAGGGCCCGGGGAAGGGGAGCCGCCGGCAAGTGCGCCCCGAGAGGGGCCCCGGAGGTCGGGGGGTGGCGAGAGTCGTCTTGTTCGGGGTCCTTTTCAAATCAGCTTTTCCTATTGCAGCGCTGTGTATTCCAGAACTCAAACTTCTGACGACATTGGTTAAAGAACACGCTTTTTGCCCTTGGTTTAACGCCCATATATTTACATGGATTATATATATATATAAATATATATATATATATATATATATATATACACACACACACACACACACACACACACATACACATCTGCGTATATAAACACCGCCCATCTGCTGTTTACAGTGCGTTGAGAAAGTACCGAGCAGCCCCTGGGAGGGAAAGTCTCGGGTCACAGGTTCGCCTAACTGTTTAAGCGCCCTTGACAACGGAACTGTTTGCTTTTCCATCCGTGTTTACACTGTCATCTCGGTCTCTGTAGAATGGAGCATTTGTGAGTGGATTTTTATCTGGCCTCTTGGGCACCACCTACTGCTAAGCCACAGCTTAGAAGGGTTTTTAACTGCCCGGGAGGCAGAGGCCCCGGAGTAAGTAAGTGTAAATGCACACAGGGAGAGAAACTCCCGAAGGATAAGGCGGGAAGACACATTTCCGGGATCATTCATGATTTTTACCAACTCTGCAGGCAGGTTAGCGAGCAAACTGCAGCCAACTTGGAAACCGGGAAGCTTTCCAGGTCCGGTTACACAATATAACCCCTGGGGCGCACGGCCCGCAGCCCTCCAGGCAAGCACGGGAACTCGGGCCGGGTCTTTATTTCCCCCTCGTATTAAGAGCTTCGTCTGGAGCCTCTTTGCAGCTCTGGCAACTATTTAAAGCGGTTGTGTTGCCAACTCGATAATCTTTAAAATCAGCGTTCGCCCAGCAGTAACTGCCGGTGTTTGCACAGCCGTGGGTGCGCGCTGGGGTACACGGCTGTGCCCCACACAGCCGGAGAGAGTGCGGGTGGGGAGCCAAGCCTGCCTGGCAACTGTTGACCTCACACCTGCTTCCCCGGTGACACCGCCATCTGTTGTCATCGGGGAGATGCTCTGCTATTTGGGTTAAGTGCCACGAAAACAGCCCAAAGGAAACTGCTCTGGGAGGTGTGCAAACTTTCTCCCCCAAGATAGTGAGACGAACAGAGTATCCACATAAAAGCAGAACAAAAGCGTTATCCTGCCCAGAACGCCTGATTTCTTCACTCGCTCGCTCGTCCCCTCTTATTTCCCGCGTGGGCTGTGTGTGGGTCTTGAGGATGCGGCTTGGCGCAGGTGTCCCGGGGCAGAAGGGCCGGGGCTGCGGGTCTCCGCTCGCCTCGCCTCGCCTCGCCCGGCCGCCTGGGGCACCCGGCGCGCAGCCACCCGGGGGCCGGACGCGGTCCAGCGGCCCCCGCCCCCGCGAGCCCCTCCGGGCGCAGTCCCTCCGCGGGGAGCAACTACTCGGCACGCAAAGTTCCCTCCAGCTGCCCGGCGAGCCGGGCTCGCTTCGAGAGCTGCGCGGGGTTCTGTCCGAAACGGCTGCCGAGAGACAACGTCTGGGGGCCCGTGACGCCCCGCCCCTCCCGGCGCGCAGACCCCCGCGGCCCCGCGCCCGCGCCCCGCGCCTACCTCTTCCCGCGGAGCCCGCGATCAGGCAGAGCAGCCAGAAGGCGCCGGCTGTCATCTCGGCGGCCGGGGCTCCCGGGCTCCCGCGCGCCGCCCGGCTCGGCTCGGGTTCGCCCGCCCGCCCGGCCCCGCTGCGCACCCCACCCCGCTCATGCTAATGAGGGGCAGCCGGGGGGAGCGGGACCGCGCGAGGTCTCGGTCCCCGCAAGGCTCACGGCGCGTCCTGAACTCCCGACCCGGGCGGGGTGCGCGGGGACCTGGCGGGGGCAGGGCTGCAGGGGCCGAGGGACCGGGCGGGGAGAGGGCCAGGGCAGCGACGTCCGGATGAGGTCAGCCGCAAATGCACCATTAGTACTTAAGACGGCTCTGGCCTGGGACGGCTCCAGATGACCAACGGCGCATTCCAGAAAGTGTGAGGCAACGCCCGGAGAAACCAGGCCGCCGCTCGCGCCGATAACCCTGCTCGCGCCGAGAGCCGGACGGACGGACGGCCGGAGCCGCGGGCCGGGAAAGCCCGCGGGAGTCTCTTCCTCCCCGCCCCTTTCTTCCTTCTCCTCCCCTCCTCTCCCTTGCCGCTGCTCACCCTCCTCCCCTCCCCCTCCCCGTCCACCCTCCCCC
>PVLD010004191.1:77636-129392 GCA_004027595.1 Dinomys branickii | reverse complement strand
GGTGCTGTACTCCTGAATTGTACACCTGGACACTCAAGCAGCATTTTCTAGCCTGTGTTTTGGGAACCCTAGGGGTTTAAAGTATCCTGGGAGATCACTTCTTTCAATTTGTCTTTTGAAAAGACAGTGATTATTTCCATTCTAACATGGATCATTGTAAAAGCTGCTGAGTGTACATGAGCAAGTGCACATGGGAAGTGGGGATCACTTACAAACTCTCAAGGCTCAGTCATGTTCATTTGTCATTTACCCAAGTGCTGCCGACTACCTGGTTTTTCTTTCGCGCTCTTTCTGTTCCCCACACCTTTTAAAAAAAATTACTTTTTCTTTTCTTTTGGGGATAGGTCTTGCTTTATAGTCTGGACTATGTAGCCCAGACAGGCTTTGAACTTGGGACCCTCCTGCCTCAGCTTCCTGAGTGCTGGGGTTATAGGCTTGCACTACCATGCCTAGTGACAAAAAATAGTCTTCTTGATTTTTCATTTTTATTTATTTATTTATTTATTTTTTGGCCTTTTTGAGACAGGGTTTCACTATGTAGTTCAGGCTGGCCTTGAACTCACTTTGTAGCCCAGGTGGGCCTTGAACTCACAGTGCTCCTCCCGCCTCAGCCTCCTGTGTGCTGGTATTACAGGCATACACCACCATGACCAGCCTTGACTTTTAAAATTTTTAAAGGTTTTTTGTTTTGTTTTGGGTTTTTTGGTACTGGGAATCACACTCAGGTTCTTGCTCTTGCCAGGCAGGTGCTGTGCCCCTGAGCTATATCCCTGGCCAAGAGAAAATTTCAAACATACAGAAAAGTAGAAGAATAATGTAATGTGCTTTCAGGTATCCATCATTCCAGTTCAGTGGTTATCGGGTCCCTGCCAGTCTTGGTTTACTCACTCCCCGTCCCCTGTGCCATTTCAAAGTAAATGTTTGGGGGTCCTGGGAATTGAACTTAGGACCTCATGCTTGCCAGGCAGGTGCTGTCAAAATAAGTTCTTGATCTATTTATGAATATTTCAGCATGCGTATCTAAAAAAGAACACATTTTAAAAACCCATGATCCTTTCATTATAACTAAAAAGATTTGGGGCTGGGATATAGCTCAGTGGCATGGTGTCTGCCTGGCCAATGCAAGGTCCTGAGTTCAATTCCTGGTACAAAAAACAATTTAAAAAATTAAGTTTCTTAGTATCACCAAACATCCAGGGTTCGAGTTTCCAGTTGTCTCATTAATGGTGCAGTTGTTTTCATTACTTGTTTGAATAGAATCCAAATGAAGTTCACATGTTGTGATGACTTGATCCATCTTGTACATTTCTGTAATACAGGGTAGTTGTCCTCAGGTGGGGGCTTTGTACCCAGGGATTGCTTGGCAGTGTTTGGGATATTTTTGATTTGGAGGCAAGAAGGTTGCTGCTGGCACCTGGCAGGCACAGGGTAGGGATGCAGCTAAGAAGGAATCCTCAGATCCATTTCCAATAGGTCCAAATGTACTTCTTCCCTAAATCCAGAAGCCTGACCCCTGCGAATTTCCCTTCCTGCTTTCCTCCTGCACCTACAATATTTTTGTCACAGAAAGTGGTTTTTTGTCCTATAAAGTTTTCCAGGTGTTTTGTTTTTGAGATAGGGTCTGTCTCGCTATGTAGTTCAGGCAGGCTTTGAAGTCCCTTATGTAGCTCAAGATGGCCTTTGAACTCACATGATCCTCCTGCCTCAGCCTCCCAAGTGCTGGGATTATAGGCATGTGCCACCATACCTGGAAATTTTCCAGTTTTTGAATTATTTTGATTTCTTTCTGTAATCTATTCCTTTCTTGTAAACTGGTAGACGACTCTGGAGGAATTGGTCCAATTCAGGTTTTTCCTGTGAACATGGAGGTTAATCAGAGGCACAGGATGTCTTTTGCAGCTGCTGATCAGTACTGACATCTAGTCACTCATTTGTGGTTATGAAATGATATTTTATTTCAAAATTCCTTGTTTGGTAGCTGTGGTACTTCTATGAAGAGAAAATTTTCCTGCATCTACTTTTAAAAAGTTTTTATTTTGAAAGGGGGTTTAGCTAAGTTGCCCATCCTGGCCTTGATAAAACTTAGTCATCCAGCTGCAGCCTCACTTTTAGCTACGGTTACAGGAATCTGCCAGCTCTTCATCTGTTCTTCGATTACCTAGTTGTGTAGTTTCTGTATGAGAGGTGTAATCAATGCTTGACTATCCCCCTTTGTCATAGTTTTTAAAAGTTAATTGACTTATTAGTGTACTCAGCTGATTATTACTTTTTTGTTTGTTTGTTTTGGTACCAGGAATCAAACTCATGACCTCAGGCTTGCCAGGCAAGCACTTATGCTGCTGAGCTATATCCCTGGCCCTCAATTGATTATTACTTAGAGGAGAATTTTTACACATATTTATTAAGCAATATGGAGAAATAAAGAGATGAATAAAAACGGGGTCTGTGTTTCCTTGGTACTCACAACCAAGCATTTAAAAAAAAACCCAAACTGTTATGGTTGATAATTGTGTCAACTTGGGGAATCTAGAGGTTTAGCTGAGTGACTCAGGAGAAACCTGGGGTGCTTACTTTGTATACATCCTGAGCCTGTGGAAGAGGGAGGAGGGCATGGAGACTGTGTGAGAGGTTCCTGGGTGGGGGTAGGCTGTTTACAATGTAGGGGAGAAAAGGAGGCTGCTTGCAGCCATTCTTCCCTTTTGCTGGTTTTTGCTGTGCTCTGCTGCCCTGAACAGTTTGCCCTCTGCCATGTGCCACTCTGCCACTGAACCAGCCAAGTATGGACTGAAACCTCCACAAACTGTAAGCTAAATAAACCTTTCCTTTCTTCATTTTGGGCGTTGGGTATTTTGTCTCAGCAACGAGAGAAACCAAGACACAAACCAAGCTAGCTGTGCATAGTGGTGGGGGACCTGTGGTCACACTACTTGGGAGGTGGGGGTGGGAGGATTGCAGTTTGACTTGCAGTTTGGGCAACATAGTGTGAGCCAGTCTCAGCCAGCCAAGCAAACCAAAGGAGGCGTAAGAAGCTCCAGCAGTATGGAAGTTTTTTCCCTTCGGTATAGCAGTTCTGTCAAGTGAAAGTTTCTTGTCTCTTTCCCACAGTCCCCTTCTCCTAATGATAACACCAGTAATTAAAGAGTTTCCATGCAGGAGAAAGGGATCATACTATGTGGGTCCCCCTCGCCCCTCCCCTCCTCTCCCTCTTCCCCTCCCTCCTGTCCCTCCCTTCCCCTTCCCTCCTCCTCCCCTCTCCCCTCCCCTCCTCTCCTCCCCTCCCCTCCCCTGCCCTCCCCTGCCCTGCCCTGCCCTGCCCTGCCCTGCCCTGCCCCTTTATATAATGTCCATGGATTCTTTAGTATTATATAAAAGGAAAACAGCACTAGAGATTTGTCTGGAGGTATTCCCAGTGCCCAGGCACCCTGAAGACTGTGGAACAAAGGTCAGGAAATAAAACATTTTAGATAGTGTTCTAACTGAGCCAGTGAGTGGGGAGGTACAAGGTGCTGGGGACCCTGAGACGGAGGCTTTTTGCCCAGTTTCCATTAGTGGCTTCAGAAACTTTGTGCCATGATCCCAAGGGAGCTTTCCTCCCCAGAGCCTCAGCATGTGGGTTCTCGAGCTTCTCCCCTCTGTGAGCTGCTGCGAGCCTCCCCTGCCATGTGTGCAGTAGGGCACGAAGCATCCCTTGCTTTCTGCAGGGGTCTTCCCATGGCCTGTGCCTGTTGGCCGTCCATGCACGTGCTGCGGCTTGCTCGTCTTGTGCGGTGTTCTGACACTCTCCGTCAGTCCTCGGTGCACTGCTTTCTTAGCTTCCTGGTCTTTGAACACTGACCACCCCGGATTCTGCCAGGTGTTTTGCGTTTTTTTCCTACATCACATCCACAGTAAGGCCTTGTCTGAGCACTCTGATATAAGGTAGACTTTCCCCTACTCTCTGGCTCTCTGTTTTGTACATACACTTGCCATCAGGCACACTTTCTATCCATGTTTGATTCTCAGTCTTTGAAATTGTACACATTTGGTTTGTTGATATTATCCTCATAGCTTCATTGTTCTGCCGGTGCTTTGGATGGGTGAATGGCCGAGCTGTGTTGGGTTACTTCCATAGTACAAAGTTTATCTTTTGATAAAGGAAAGGAGGCGGTGTCTGTTTGACCTATGCACGATATTGTGGCATGTACCTTGGTCTCTTAGTATCTCTCTTCCCTGCTTTCACCTGTCCCCTGGATACAGTATCTTCTTTTTGTGACCCAGTTTCCTGCCGAAGCCTAGCTCTTGGTTTTCCTCATTCTCAAAACCACCTATCTCCACTCCTTCTGTCGCCACCCTGTACTTGATGTAATTCAGTGTAGTGTTTGTCCTCTTGAGGCAAGCCTCGCTGGACAGTCCCTGGTCAGCACCACGATTTCTTAACGGATAGATAGTTCCTGAAGCGCTCCTTGCTCTGGAGAACTTCTCTTAAGGTAGCATAGATATTTTAGCCCCTTTTGTCTGAAATGCTGTTGTCGTTTCGTATGTGCTCCACATTCAGCCTTGTATGTAACTATCCAGTCTTACAGAAAATTCATGGCAGCTGAACCTTCGTAGTTCAGCTTAGAGCTGAGGCTTCCTCAGGGATGGGATAAGGTTGTTTTTAAAACTTACCAGTTTTATGGATGTCTCTGGAACTGACAGTAATTTGGTGAGAAAGATTGTTTTTCCTTCTGGAGGATTCTGAGGATCAGAGATGGGTCTTCCTACACAAGTCAGTTGTGGGTTTTGTGATCAAATTGAACAATTATGTCTTTAACCTTTGCTTAGGAATTAAGTATTAAATGTTGCTTAAAAACTTACTGCATATCCATTTATCGATAATAAATTCATTTTCGACACTTTGTGTATGTTACCATCAGTGTCTATCCCAGGGAGGAGGGTGAGTACAGAGGAAGGGGGAATAGTGTGGCCGGTATTGAGAGGGACGTGTATATAAAGAACACGTGGGTTAAGTATGTGTATATGTACCAGCCAGCGCCTGACTAGCATTTCACACAGATGTCAGGCTGCATATCTCCAGGCCTTCTCCATTCGTGTCTCTGTCTCTGGAATATTTATTGCTGAAAGGGCATGAGATGTGGCTGTAGGGTTTTCTTTGGCTGTAGTTACTCAGCACCTCACACTTCAAGCAGAGTACCGTTAATGCCTCTGGGCTAGGAGACTGATAAATACCTAAATCCTCTTCCCTTAGGCGGGGCCACTCTGAAGCCTCTTCTGCAGCATCTGTAGAATCTCTCAGTGGTCCCAAAGGGCAAATGCTAATTGTGGTGCTCTCTAAGACCTGCTCTAAGTTCCCGTCTCACTTTTCCAGCCCCTTTCCAGAGTTTCCAATGCTTACCTCCTACAGGAACCAATACTTACACCCTGACAGGTCTGGGACCTGCTTCCAGGGGCCTTCAGCCTAAACCAGTAGGTACATTAATAAGAAGAAAGGCAGTAAAGTGTGAGAGATGTTAGATTTGAAAATAGTGTTGAAAGGGGAGAGATGGGGATATAGCTCAGCGGTAGCTAGAACGCTTGCCTAGCAGGCTGGCGGCTGTGGGTTCCAAATCCAGCAGCACTGAAGGAAAAGAAAAGTGGGGGGAAGGAAGGACAATAGTGTGGATTTCATAGGTAATGGGATTTTAACGTCATGGTCCAGTTGGAGTAACAGTACCTGTACTGCACACTGCTGGGGTTTCGCTTACGTTTGTGTGCGTGTGTGCCAGCAGCATGGCTGTCAAAGTAGGATGTGAAAGCTGCTTCATACCTCATTGAATAGATTTCCTGGTTCTGCTTCCTTGAAAAGATACCCTACTGTCTTAGTTACTTTTCTCTCGTTGCTGAGACAAAAAATACCTGATGCCCAGAATTAAGGAAGGAAAGGTTTATTTGGCTTACAGCTTATGGAAGTTTCAGTCTATATCCAGCCGGCTCCAAGGCAGATGGCACATGGCAGAGGGCAACAGTTCATGGTGGCATAAGATAGCAAAAGCAGCAAGAGCAAAGCGGAGGAGTGGCAGCAAGCCTGTTTCCCTACCTCCCATTGTATGCAAACTGCCGCCCCAGGGCCAGTGCATCGCTCACACCCATCATCCCAGCATTGAACCGCAATCAATCAAAAAGCTAGAAGGCCACCCCATGACCACATGAGGCTCTGGGGGGACATCCAGACGCAAACCATCACATCTACCTTGAAGTTAACATGGGATGTGAATTTGGAACTGCTTTGCTATTTTATCTCTGTCTTCCTTTCAAATCTAGTGTTTTTTGAAAACCTAGAAATAGCCCTATAGTGGAAAGTACCTTTAGTATGGGAACACTGCAACAGTTAACATCACAGATTAATTAGCATACAAGAAAACTAGCAACCTTGAGGGAATGATACATTCCATTTAAATAAGATTTCCTCTCACTGAAGGATCTACTTGTGAAATAACTGAATGTCCTCAGAAAAGCTTCTCAGGAGATAAACTTCTTTATATGTCAAGTATTTTTAGAAGGATTTTAACAGTTATGTTATGCTTTTAATGGAATGCTACACTCATTTTAGTGGCGAAGTATTGTGGACCTTGTTATTTTCTGTGTCATGTGGGGTGTTGGACTTTTTAAATGTGCACTGAATAGCTCTGGCCTAGTGGGCATTTGTTGATAGTGTTTCATCTTCTGTCTTGCAGCTCTTTGTCCCTGCTGCTTTATAGTCTGCTTTGACCAGCCTCCCCCACCCCACTGTTCCTACTTTTCTATACTTTTAACTAGAGCAAAACTTAAGATTTTTACAGGAAATCAGACAGAACTTCTCTTTCTTTTTTTCTGGCAAGTTCTTGCTGTGAAGCTCAGGCTGGTCTTGAACTTGGTGATCCTCCTGCCTTGGTCTCCCAAGTGCTGGGATTACAGGACTGTGCCACCAAACCCGGGTCAGCTCAGATAGAATGTCTTAACTTGAACCTTAAATTGCACACTGTAATTCCGATACATGGGTGACAACAGGGTTGTGGGCCTACCCAGGTGTGAAGTCAAGCTGTGCAAAAGAGGCTTGGCAAATGTGATTTAAATAAGTCTGGTAGGCAAGGTTGGAAATTTTGAAACAGGTGCTTGTTGTGATCCTTAGGTAGCAGCTTTGAATTCATCCTGGGATAGAAGCTCTGCCTGCTGGGTTCAGACAATCTTGGCTAAGTAATTTTGTTTCATTTTATTTTTATTAATTTATATTTTGGTACTGGGAATCAAACTTAGGACCTCACACTTGCCAGACAGGCACTATACCACTGAGCTATATCCCTGACCCTGGTAGTTTTAAATAGGACACAAGTGCATGGCTAGCTTAGAGGTGTAGTGTGTTTTGCTTCTCATTTAGGTCTTGTTTTTTTTTTTTTTTTTGGAGAGAGGCTCTTGCTATGCAGTTCAGGCTGGCCTTGAGCTTGCTTTGTAGCCCAGGCTGGTCTCGAACTCACAATGATCCTCCTGCCTCAGCCTCCTCAGTGCTGGGATTACAGACGTGTGCCCCCACCTCTGGCAGGTCTTATATTTTGATAAAATCGGTAGCTCCTGAAGGTAAGAGTCCTCAGTCTTTAGATTTTAGCCTAGAAAGTGGCCCATAAATACTTGTTAATTACATTTGTAATAGGAGTAATTTGAGAAAGATATCTTCGTTAAGTTTTTTTGTGGTTAAGAAGTTTAAAAACATTTATATATGATCAGTTAGTGCTTCTTTGGCTCATATGTATTCATTCCATTGCCATGTGCTCTGCTGGTATTCAGTAAGTGCTTGGCTAATGCTGTCACTGATTTGATCTTCTATGTTAAGTGTGGTTTTATAATACATACGATTTATTGGTATTTTGTGCCAGTTGTAGAATTATAAAACATAAAATTTTAAATGTGTAAATTTAAATCATGAAATTGTAACAGTTATAAAAACAAACTTGCCAGGTGTGATGCACACCTATAATCTCAGCACTTGGGAGGCAGGAGACTTGACATGAATTCAAGGCCAGCCTGAGCTACATAGTGAGTTCAAGGCCAGCCTGAATTATGTATCCAAGTGCTGTCTCAAACAAACAACCTAACAAATTCTCAATAGCTAATGAGTCTGAAAATTAACTTCTAAAGCACTTCCCTAAGGTGGAGAATAATAGCCCTGTGAAGTAATTTGTGAAAACAAGAGAAAAAGACCTGATACCAGAGTGTGGTATTTCTCACTTATGCTACATTGCCATCATGGAAATCCAGAGTGCTCATTAACTTGTTGAATTCTCTGAGTTTTTGCTGGTAAATAAAGGTGATTTGGTCTCAGCCTTTACCTCCCAGGCTTACGAATTATGGAATCTTCTTGTGAGCATCTTTAATTCTTGTAGGTCACAGCTTTAACAATGGACTCGGTGCTAAATGGGCAGTTGTCCTCATGTTGCACTGTTCTGCCATGCAGGTTTCTCTTATACTGACTTGGTAAGATGACCTTTGTTTCCCAGGACTCAAACTTAGTCACCATGTTCTACCTGTGAGTGCATAGAGTACAGAGTTTGTGATTAACTCTTCTGTGTGTGGTTTGAAATCACCACATGGGTTCTGCATGTGTCCTTAGAAAGTGTGTCCTTGTGCTGCTTCCTTGCCTCCCACTAACAAACCCACGCAATGTATTACCAAAACGGATAGTTGGAAGAGGATCATGCCTCATAAAGATGAAAGTGCAGGACAGAAACCAGAGTGATCTTACTGGAAGTGAAATTGAATTGGACATAACTACAGTAATAAAATAACCAACAGTGGGGTTGTTGACTCTACCAACCACTAGATGTGCAGTCAGAGGCACCTAGTAAGGCACGCTCAGCACCACAGTGCTGGTGTGTATGACACTGGGGTTGAGCCCAGCCATGCTGCACCACTGAGCTGGATTCTCTCCGCCCTACTTTAAATTTTTTTATTTGGAGACAGGGTCTTACTAAATCACTAAGTTGCCCAGGCTGGCCTCAAACTAGGATGCTCCTACCTCAGCCTCCTGAGTAGCTGGCATTACAGTTATGGGCCACCATGCTTAGCTGCACAATGTTTTACATCACAGTGTACTAAAGAAACACTTATTTTACTATTTTTTATTTCTCTATATATTATAATCCACAGTGGGAGAGTTTTAATGTTTTGATGGATATTTTAAAAGGCTATGGAGGGGCTGGGGATATAGCTCAGTGGAATAAGCGCCTGCCTGGCAAGCGCAGGGTCCTGAGTTCGATCCCCAGTACTGCCAAAAAAAAAAAAAATTAAAAGGCTATGGAACAGTTGTAATTTCTACCATTAATTGTTAAGGTGGCTTTGCATGATTTTTGCTTGGATGGTTATTTTTATGGTTTTATACTACTACGCAAAGCATAGACTGCCTATATGTTTGCCAGTCATTAATCATCTGATCTATATGGGAAACTAAGAATTTAGAGAGGATTTTGATGGGAATGTATGATGACAAATTATCATTTGAATGTGTCCAATATGTCTAAAAAAACCTTCTTACATACCTGTACTTTTTACACAGTGCCCTAACTGAATGTTTTGGAATAAGATGGTCCAGTGCTTGCTGCTGATCTTCTCTGGACAACTCAGTACTACTCATCTTGCTGATTTGTAATTATGTTGAAATTGTATGGCCAGAAGGTCATATATGAATTCTACGTAGGGATATTTGTTATGGATTATGTCAAGATTTTTCATGGTCCAAACCCTCCTCTAACTGATCTTTAATGAGGAATGAAGAAGCATGCTTAGGGTATTAACCCCTGTAGAATTCTATTTTAGTTTCTGCCCAAATAGAAATTTTTTTTAGTATGAATCGCTTTTGCTTGTCCTGGCCTATGATGTTTTCCTTTAGATGCAGACCCTGGGACTATTCTGAGATGAGAAAGGTTAGTAAAAAGAGTCTGCTTTAGTTTACTCTTGTCCTCATAGCTGACTCATCACTAAGTGCCCTAGATACAGAAGTTTTCTTCCACTGTATGGTTTAACTCTATGTATATTTATTTTTTTGTAGGTGTCATTTGGCCTGAGAAAGTATAGCTTTCCTTCCTGTACTTCCAATAGGAAGTAAAATTGGAACTGGATTAAAAAGCTTCTGATGACTATTACTTCATCTTTTTAAAATCTGTTCTATTTATAGTCTGGTCTTAAAAATCAAGTTCCTATCAGAACATTGAAGGGAAACAAAGTAAATGAGCATTTATATAAATCTGTAATGACCTTTCTTTCTGTATAATAAGATTATGGCTATCACTAAGCCCAAGTAGTTAAAAATACTGCATCGCTTTTCATTGATAAAAAGTATGAACTTTTTGCAGAATAAGATCTTGAAAGAAAAGTTAATCAGCTTTTTAGTGTTTTCCCCCACAATTCATTTTCTCCCTCATTATATTTGCAAAATATACATTTAAATAAGTGTAAGAGAATACTGCAAACTCAGGCCTCCCCACCGTGCCATGTTCTTGGTGTGTATCTGTCGGCATATGCTTTGTGTGGGTTCAGTGTGGAGTCAGTGTCCCTGGATCTGGTGGGAGTAGGGAATTCTGAGTTACATATTAGTGTTGCTTATAAGGAGCCTAAGTCTAATTGGAGTAATGGAGTAGCCAGTGGCCGTAGAGAAGGTATTGTGTTAGCCTTTGCTAGGGTTTTAGATCAGTGGTTGCCCAATGCCATTTTCTACTGAGCTGGTTGCAGAAGCATCACCTGGGAAACTTGTTAAGAATAAAGGTTATTGGGCCACCCATTAAGTAACTTTTCCCTGTAGAGTGAAGGGGCGTGGGAATGTTTTTTTTCTTAAACAGTATGCAGAGCAAATTTCAAAAATAGAAGGCTGAATACCAGCAATTCTCCCTCTCCCCCATTCTGCATCCATTCAACTTTCTTTCCCAAAGGCAAACACTGCTATCAACTTCTTGCATACACTTCCAGACACACACTTTGCACTTGCAAGCATGTCTGGGTGCGTGTGTGCATGCGTGTGCAGGGCGTACTGTAAAAGTCTTCTGTACCTGCTCTTGTCGCTTTACAGCATTATCTTGGAGATGTTCCCATATCCCTTTTTATCGAGCTATTTCATTGTTTCCAAAGGCTGCCTACTCAGTAGAAGTTTGGAAAAGCTCTATTCTACTACACAGCCGGTAATGGGAGCCCACAGTTAGAATGAGTACAAAGGAAATGTAGAAAAGGTTTTCTTGGAATGTGACTTCCTTAAGTCTTGCTACTCACAAGGAACTAGACTCAGCAAACATTTCATGTACTTGTAGAGTCAAGCAAACTTTGGCATACTATTTCTGTTTGCTATTAGGTAGAATTTATCAGTCAAAAATACATGAAGGGAGTAGCATTCTTTCTTTTTTGAGGAGATACCCTGTGATGGTGGAATCAGCTAGAAACAAGGTTTGTTTTTCCTTCCCCTTCCTCCCCTGTCCCTCCTCCCTCTGTCCATTGGTCTGTGTTATCCTTACAGTTCTGTTTCTCTAGAGCCACTCCTGGTATCAAACTCTCTATCAGTTAGGGTTCAAGTTTTGCTTTTCTTTGATTTAAGGGAAGTAGAGACTGTGGACAGAGAAGGGAGGTAACAAATTACACCAGAAAACTTGCTGTGCGAAAATAGCCATTATCTCTAATACCTGTGTATAAGAAATAAATGTAAATACCCACATCTGTCGTAGGCTCATAGGTATGTACTGATCTGCATACTTCATTCATTACTGGTAACATACTTTCAAAATTCTTCCTTTAACTTACAGACATTGCCAAGCCAAACTGTAAAATTGGTACTATTTATCCTTTTTTATCCTGACAAGTTTTTTCTTTTCCCCCAAGATGATTTACAAAATTCTAATTAAATCCTCACGTAGTACTCATTTTGGGAGGTGTTTATTTGCTGTATCACTGGTTATATATAAAGTAGTCTTTATCTTCACAAAATATCAGATCCGCTGGGCCTTGTTGGTACCCTAGCTTCACTTAGTCTCTATAGATTGTCTGGGTAGCTGGATAGCAGCAAGCAGGTTGTGAAGGGGAGTGAGAGGTGCTTGCTTGAGACATGGAATGGCCAGTAGAATGACCGCAGTGAAGAGAGCACTTAGCTGTTTGGTTAGCTCAGAAGTGTTAAATACCGTTTCCTTTGGAACCTTCTAGTAGAAATCCTTTTGTGAGAGACTGGTTCTCAGTGATAGTAGTTTATATGTACAAGTCATACACTTCTACCTTAGCTGAAACAGTAATAAAGTGGAACATCTTAATGTTAACCACTGCACAAAACTATTTACAATTTACAAGTGAAAACGGCTATTAGCACCCTAGCATGGTTGGAAGGAATGATGACTTATCGAGCCAATTAATAAGCTTTATTTTTACTGGTTAGCAAAATAAGGTTTTTAGATTTTAAAAAATTGTTGTATAGTTTCCTCCTGAATGTTTCACATATATTGAATTTCTTAATACCTTGAGGGAGGTATTGTTATTATTTTCATCCTTCCACTCAGATGAGGAAACAAAATGAACAAACAAAAAAGAAAGAAAATCCAGACTGTTAAAAGTAAGTTACTTAAAGTCACCCAACTACTAGTAGATTAGCCAGGACTAATCTAGCCGGGCACATAGACTCTATAGACAGCCTATATTTTTGTCAACTCATCTATAAAAAATTAAATTGAAAACAAAATTTTTTTTGACCCTATAGCATAGAATACGTTGTATGCTCTGAAGAGACATCCTTGGGAAAAGCAAATATTAAGCCTACGTAAAGTCTAGTTTCCTACTTAGGATCAAACCATCGCTAAAGCTGGGCATGGTGGCACACACCTGTAATTCCAGCACTCAGGAGCTGAGGCAGGAGGATCGTTGGGAGTTGGAGACCAGCCTGGGCTACAAAGTGAGTTTAAGGCCAGTTTGAACTGCATAATGAGACCCTGCCTCAAAAAGACAAAAAACAAAAACAAAAACAAACCTCATAGCTAATGAACTGTTGACCAGGGATATGTGGGCTGGTTGATACCTAATAGAACCATAATAATAGTATTAAGAGCTGCTATTTATTACTTTATATTTATATTAATATCATTATTATTATTACCTTAATAGTATTAAGAGCTGCTATTTATTACTTAATATATTTATTATGCCTGTGCTTATTATATGCCTACCCTCTTCCTTTACATATTTACACATATTGCCCTAATTATTTATTTGAGACAGGGTCTCTCTCCGTAGTCCAGGCTAGCTTCGAACTGATGGCAATCCTTCTGCCTCAGCCTCCTGAGTATAATGTCCTATTTAATCTTAGTGAACTGTTTGGGAGATTAAAAAAACTTGCCCAAAATTAGCACACTTGCAACCCAGCTAGTTAGGGTGCTGAGGCAGGAGGATCCTAAGTTCAAGGCTAGGATGGGCAACTTTGTGAGACCATATCTCACAATAAAATAAAAAGCACTAGAAGGGCTGGGGTTGTAGCTCTGTGACAGAGTACTCCAGTCTACAGAACAGACAGGTATAAACAAATGAACAACTAAAAAAGCAAGAACTAGAAATCAAACCAATTATTTCTAATTTCAAAATCTATGCTTTCCGTTGACCCCAGTTGACACCTGTTATCTGGTAGAATGGAGCTACTGCGGAAAGGCCTTGCCTGACCTATAGCTATCTCAGTGTCTATGCTGATCCCAGGGTTAAGATATGAAGGGAAAAAATACAGTGCAAGCTATAAACTACTCTCCATGTTCCTGGAATTTGCCTCAGAGGCCATTACTTACCCTTCCTATTTTTTTTGTTGTTGTTGTTGTTTTGTTTTTGTTGTTTTGTTTTTTTGAGATGGGGTCTTGCTATGCAGTTCAGGACCTTGAACTCATTATGCTTGAACCTAGTATGTAGCCCAGGCTGGCCTTGAACTTAGGATCTTCCTGCTTCAGCATCCCAACTAGCCTCAGTCTCCCAAGTTCTGGGATTACAGGCTTGTGCCAGCATGCCCGGCTCCCTTTCCCCTATTTTTGATACTAGTGTGGGCTTTAGGTATACACAGTGACAGCCTTCTTGTCAAATGCCAAACTGATAGTCAGATACTTTAGATGGAAAGATGAACTTTTGATACACAGGTAAAATTCTGTACTGAAGCAAAATTTAAAATGTATAAATTTCATTACTACACCTTCCATCATCTAAAGAAGGAAGAAAAATCTGCCAATGTATATGTTAAAGGATATTTCCCTTTATAAACTGTTGCCTTTCTTGCTTGTACCAATGCCTTAAAAATTCAAGCTGGACAGTTTTTAAAAAACTTTACCATACTATACCAGTAAGTTTCCAGGACAGAAATTTTACTGAGATCATGATGTACTTGTTATGGAGCGCAGTAGTAGGGAGCTCAATTCAGGAAACTCAGAGTATAGAAAGTAACTCAATATTAGGTCAAAATGAGTGGAAGTGTGTATCAATAAAATGTTGAAGGACTTCCTGTGGGGTTCTCAGGAAGTTTCACCAAGCGGGAGTTTGTGCTAGGCTTCAAAGACTAGGGAGGGTACGCAAGGTTGCTTGCTGAAGAATGGGGAAAGCATTTGAAGCAAGAGCCATTTTTAATGAAGTCCACTGATGGTAAAAATTTGACCACCCACTCTTCTGAGAGTAGAGAGTATAAATGGAAGCATTATCCTTGAGCCAAAAAAGAAAGTTTGCCAGATCCTAAGGAATTCTGGTTAGTCATTAATTCAATTAATTGTTGTCATCAGGTGTCCAAAAAGAAAAGAAAGAAAAAGAAGAAGAAAACCAGCTAAGCAACAGTTTCTGAAGATTAAGACAATAGCAAGTGCTAAAGTTGTCACTGCCCCGCTCACCAAATGGCATTGAGGCTGTTGTGTAGATGGAAGGCATTCAGCAAAGGTCAGATTGTCACCCCATAGGGGACCCTGCTCGCTCACACACGTACAATGGTCTAATAAACATCGAATGTTTTGCTGTTGGGAAGAAACGAGATGTCTTGTATTTGAAGGAAAGAAATAAATGGAGTGTAAGAGACTAAAGAAAGTTCTCTGCGAAGCTTGAAAGTGATTCTTAGACGTTTGCTTTCCCAGTAGGGCATTTTGCGTGTCCTTCTGCATTTACTCTTTATATATCTGTTAAAACTACTGTGATACTAGAAGTTTCTTTGTGGGGTGAGGAAGAGGTGGCATGAGTAGCTTGATAAAGAATAGTGAGATGTCACCTCTTGAAGAAAGCGAAGTTTAGTAATTCTTTTAGTGCCCTTCCAAGATCTGGACATTAAACGTTTGTGGTAAATTTGATTTTAAAACTATATTTTTATTTTGGTTTTTGGTTTTTGAGACACGGTCTCACTTTGTAGTTCAGGCTGGCCCTGAACTCCTTGTAGTCTAGGCTGGCCTAAAACTCGGGTAACTTTCCTGCCTCAGCCTCTCAAGTACTGGGATTACAGGTATGTGCCACCACACCTAGCTAAAATTATATTTTTAGATTAATTTCAATGGATTATTTTTTTGATTTATTTTATTTATCAAATTTAATTTTTAAACTGATTTACCAACTTTTGTATTTGTCAAAATTTCAAAATAAACATAGCTGTGAATGTTCTGGTAGTTGGTGGGAATTGACAAATCCTGAGAACATCATTGCCTTTTTTGTAGATCAGATTACATAGGGAGAAGCAAGGTGGGGGTGAAGGGTAGATGCTGGACAGAGGAACTCAGGGATCTTTGAGGATTAATGGCCAGCAAGCCCTGGACTAGTTAAAATGTCTCTTATGGGTGTTGTCCTTGTTTGTGTATCGTAGATATTCACAGGTGAGTTTATGATAAGAGCTGCTCTAGGTCTTTCAGGACACCCTCTCTGTGCCACCATTACAGGGTAAGAGTGAGGAATGTGGGTGGTGGTCAGAGCAAAGTCTGACAAGACAAAGCATCAGCTTCCAGAGGCACCGGATTGGTGTCTGGCCTTGAATTTCTGTTCTGGTGGGAGTGTAGCCCTGAGCACTGACTCACTTTCTAAATGAAAGAAGTCTGGTTTTAAACTGTTTCACAAATGCAGAAATGGCTCATATATCTTCTCATCTGTCTGTAGTGATCTTTCTATTGGCCCCATCTCAGCCGCCCTGTTTTCACACTTGGACTTTATCTCTGTTACAGGTGAAACTACGTCAGATATGTCAAAATCTAAGCATTCTGCTCTGAGTATCATCTCGTTCCTTACAGAGCACTTGCTCAGGGCCTTCCACTGAATCAGTACTAGGGCCACAGTGAGGCTGTTTTCTCACTGTGTCCTTCTGTCTTCATGCTGCTTTAGTCCAACTTAAATTGCATGGGCCATCATTATATTAACTTTGTAAATATCCTCAACTCAGATTTCTAACTTTTACGTACAAAAACCCCAAATCTGGGTGGGCCCAACTTCCCATCCTGGGCTCCCACCACGTGATTGAATGTTGCTGAAGTAAATCATGTTTCTGTGCAGAAATAGTCTGCAGTTTGTTGTCAGAAGCCTCAGGTGGACTCCCAACAGTGCCTAGCAGTGTTACTGAGTTTCTTGGTCTTTCATTCTCCAGATCAATTACTTTATGCTTTCTTTCCTCACACCTCTCAACCTCTTTCCCCTTAGCTGAATGTCTCACACCAAAGTAAGCTGAGAAAGCAAGCCTTCAGACCATAGCGTGAAGTCCCGTTTATCTTCTTTGGTGTTGAAACTGTATTCTTTTTCAGGGCCATGAAAACTTAACTTCGGGGCTTTATCTTAGTAATTGCATAGTTTTAGCAGATGTATCTGCTGTGTTGTAGACATCCAAGTGTATTTCTTTGCAGTGTGTTTGCTCGGTACCATTTGCTGAAGAGACTTCTTTCCCCACTGAGTGGTGGAAAATCTATAGGCCATAAATGTAAGGATTTGTTTCTGGACTCTCAATTCTATTTCATTGATCTCTGTGTCTCTTCTTTACTGTACACTGTGTACAGTACTACACTGTCTTGATTTGTAGCCTTGTTAAGTAAATTTTGAAATAGGAAATGTGAATCTTCCATCCAATGATTCTTAACCTTTTGTTTGGGTTGTAGAAATAAGGTAACCAGGGAAGGGAGTGTGACTCAGTGGTATAGCACTTGCCTAGCATGCCTGAGGCCCTGGGTTCATCCTCAGCACAACTCCAGACAGACAAACTTTAAACAGGATTAGCATAATCACTTTTTTTTCAGTTCCAATTGGACAGATATAGTAAATCTGAGTTCTACTCTTAGGCAGAGTATAATTTCTTGATACGGTTACATGCATTCAATATTCATATAGAAACGTCATGTCACTTTTTTCACATCTACTTGGTCTTGACTTTTTGTATTTGCTTGTGTCAGGCTGTCTTCTGAGCCCTCATGGTAAGGACAGGCTCTTTTGGGGTACACAGAGGCCACCAAAATTCATGGTGCTTGATATGTCATTGTAGTTACTGAATTAATACAGTCCAAGAGTTTTGTTAATTTTCTATATGATTGTTGTCTTAGTTATTTTTACCTCTCGTTGCTGAGACAAAATACCCAATGCCCAAAATTTAGGAAGGAAAGGTTTATTTAGCTCACAGTTGTAGAGATTTCAGTCCATAATCAGCTGGTTCCAAGGCAGGGTGGCATGGCTGAGGGGCAACGGTTCAAGATGGCAAAGAACAACAAGAGCAAGATGGGATGGGGGAAACCTTTTTTTCTCCCTTATATTGTAAGCAGGCAACCTGTGTAGGGTGGGTGTAGCACTCAAGATATCTCCATTTTGTCCTCTTGCACAGACTCAGGATATTTACAAAGTGAGGACTCTGGCCCCCTGCTGAGTTATTTAGTTAAGCTTATAAACTTCTCAAGTTGACACAATGTATCAACCATTACAGTTATAGGTAAGATTTTACCTTTAACGTGTTTTAATTATGAAATAACAGATGTGTCTAAGACATAAATGTACAGGTAATGTAATAATCATAAAATATAAACCCATGTAATAAGTCACCAAGGACCCCTCTGTTCTTTACAGGTCACAACTTCCAAGGGGAAACTGTTGTCTTGCTGTTGTGATCCATCTCTTCCTTCTTTTCTTTTTGTTTTTTGGTTTTTTTGAGACAGAGTCTCACTATGTAGTTAGTACAGGCTGCCCTTACACTTGCTTATGTAGCTCAGGTTGGCCTTCTGTAGTAATCCTCCTGCCTCAGCCTCCTGAACATTGGGATTATAGGTGTTCACCACCAGCCTGACTCTTCCTTCCTTTCCTAAAATCTTATTGTCCCTAAACACTTTCCCCTATTTTTCAACTTTATGTACAAAAACAATAATACTATGTGTATTTTATGTCTTTAGAAAAACAGCATGGATTAATTTATAGAATCCACTTAGCTATATAGTTCTTATGTTTTAATTGCCATATAGAATTCTCTTATGAGAATGTATTATAATTTATTGATTTTACTCTTGGTAGAATATTATATATAAAGATTCTATAAGCCATTTCTATATAGGTAGGTGTCCTGGTGCACATGTGCAGGAGTGTATTTAAGGTATATTTACCTAAAAGAATTGCTTAGTCATAAAAATACATGATTCTTTACTTAGGATACAAAATTGTTTTCCAAAATGACCGTACCAAATTATAGTCCAGCCAGTAGTAGTATGTAAGAGTTCCTGTTGCTTCTCACTGTCAGTATTTATCCTCAGACATTTCAATCTGGGCTAAGCTAGTGGATATATTGTGCTTTTACTTGGTGTTCCTCCCAGCTGTGAGGTTGCACACATCTCGGGTCTGCACCAGCCCCTTGGATTTCCTGGAGTGATGTACCTATGATGTACCTGTTTTTCTTGCTGGGTGCTGATGCTTCCTCTTCCCCTACCTCCTCCAGCTCATTGTACTCGGAGTGTAATTTCTTTGACGATTGTCCGAATTTTAATGTCTTCTATTCTAGTTTATTTCATTTCACAGTGAACAGAAATTATTTCTATATGGCTGAAGTTACTAGCCTTTACCCCTTATGGTCAGTATTTTTTTTTTTTTTGTATTTTTATTAAGATAACTCTTTGCAAGAAAATAAATATATTTTTCTGTATTAAGATATAAACCTTTGTACTTTCCTCTTTGGTTTGTGTTTAGGTTTATAATCTGTTTTGGAATAAAATTTTATGTTATGGGGTAAGGTGTCTAATTTGATTCTGTTTACTACACAGATGTAGAAAATGTTTTTTCAGGACCATTTATTAAAAACATTTCCCTGCTGTATGTTCTGCAGCACTCCTGTGTTACACACAAGTGTCCACATGTATGTGGGGTTGTTTGTGGGCCCTGCCATCTGTTCTGAATTACCTTGATTCCCGTAGCTTGGAAAAAAACCTTGATCCTGCTAGCTGGTTTCCCCCACTAGGGATACCTGCCTGCCTTCATATGCTTGGCTTTTCACATTTCTACATCAGTTTTAGAATTGGCTTGTCAGGTTCCACAGATTTTGATTGGAATTACATTGAATCTACAAATCACTTTGAGAAGATTTTGTATCTTTACATTATTGAACTTTGTACCCCATGATTATGATGTAAATCTCTATTTAAATGTTCTTTAAACTATCCCAGTAATGTTTTATAATTTTTCTTAAAGAGGGCTTTCATGGTTTTTGTTAAATTTATCCTAGAGTAACTTGGGGTTTTTTTGAGATAGGATCTGTCTGTGTAATGCAGGCTGGCCTTGAACGTGCAGTGAACCTCCTGTCTGAGGCTCCTGAGTGCTGGGATTATTACATGCATATGCCACTTTGCCCGCTCACTTTATTTTTAAAAATGTAGTTGTACATGTTGTTTTATTTGATATTTAAGCTTTATATTATTGCTACCTGGAAATATTGTTATATGGAAATACGGTTACTTTTTAGTGTAGTGAAAATGTACTCTTTGTAGCAGTCTTTTTTTTTTTTTTTTTTTTTTTTTTTTTTTTTTTTTTTTTTTTTTTTTTTTTTTTTTTTTTTTTTTTTTTTTTTTGTCTTTTTGAGACAGGATCTCACTATGCAGTGCAGGCTGGCCGTGAGCTCACTTTGTAGCCCAGGCGGGCCTCGAACTCACAATGATCCTCCTGCCTCAGCCTGCCCAGTGCTGGGATTACAGGCGTGTGCCGCCACGCCTGGCAGTAGCAGTCTTTTTATTGATCCTTTCTCTTTTTTGTGTGTGAGACAAGGTCTCACTGTGTACTTCAGCCTGGCCTTGAATTCACTGTATAGCCCATGCTGGCCTCAAACTTGCAGCGATCCTCCTGCCTTACTCTTTTTATTGATTTTCGCAGTTTTCACTAGATAAATGTTTTGTTTTGTTCTTTTGGCCTGTGTAACCACTGCCTTTGTAAATGGCAGCTTTTTTGTTTGCCAATCCCTATACATTTTAATTGTTTTTCTTATGTGCTACACCAGCGTGTCCCTCTGGTGTGGTGTTGGTCAGAAGTGTGATGACAGGCATTTTTGTTGTCATAACCTGAAAGGGACTGTTTCGTGTTTGCGTAGCAGTGTTTAGAAGTTCCCTTATTGGATTCTGGAACAACCTCTGCTCTGTGTTTGCTAGGGTTTTGCTTGTTTGCTTTCTAACCAAAGTAAGTACTTTTACCAAATACTTGCTCCAAATCTTTTTAAATAGTCACTTTTTTTCCCCTTGGAATCTATTAATGTGGTTCATTTCACTGATTAGAATTTCTAGTGTTACAGGCTGCCTTGCATGCTTGGGGGCGAGCCAGCCTGACATATTTGCATCTTTGGTGCTAAGTGAGAGTGGCCTGGACTCATCTTTCCAAGTGTTGGTATCAAGGTTATCCTGTCACAAAAGGAGTTAGGGAATAAATCCTTTTTCTTACCCTCTGGGGTAAATATTATATACTATTAAAATTACTTATTCTTTGAATATTTTGTACAACTTGCTTGCGAGGTCATCTAGGCCTGGAGTTTTCCATCTCAGCATAAATTGTTCTTAATACCCTCTTTTATACTTTGTTCAGCAGAATCAGTTGTTTCTTGTTTTTTTTTTTTTTTATCGTTCTTGATGTTGGTCATATCTTTTATCTTGCTAAGATTTTTTAAGTTTGAAAGTCTTTTCAAATCACCAGTGTTTGGCTTTAATGCTCTGTTGAATGTTTGTTTACTGTGTCATACATCTTTTCCTTGCTTCTGTGGCTAAGGTTTATTTTTTTGTCGCTTCTTGAGGCATATGCATAACTCAGTAATTTCAGCCTTTTTCCCTACACATTCATTTATGGTTACACATTTTTATTTGTAGATTCTGCATCCTACAAATTTGTTATGTAGTGTTTTCATTGTTGTTCAGCTTAAAATAATTTTCATTATGACTTTTGATTCGTGTCTTATTGACAGTAATTCTATTAACACTGGCATTCACGTAATGGTTAAGGATTTTTTTGTCGTTTTGAGACAGGGTCTTGCTGTGTAGTTCAGGCTGGCCTTCGCCTCCCTTTGTAGCCCAGGCTAATCTCGAACTCCCAATGATTCTCCTGCCTCAGCCTCCCAAGTGCTGGGATTATAGGCATGCGCCAGCACACCCAACTGGTTAAGGATTTTATGGCGTATAATTATATTATTTCTGATGTTCCCACTGCTGCTGAGAGCGACTCACTTAGTTTATATTTGGGTATATTCCCCCCGACAAGTGGGAAGTAGCAAGAATGTGTAGAAGAGTATAAAATTTATCCAAGTACATGTTTCTGTTGCTGTATAAAAACTTGCTGATGAGTTTCTTGTATATTTTCAGCTCAGTTCCAAGCCTTGTGTTATAGTTAGATTGTCAACTTGTTTACACACCGACCTTTTATTTTTCTGTTTTAGCTGCGTTGGAGTAGAAGAACACCATGCTGTTGACATTGACCTGTATCACTGTCCCAACTGTGCACTTCTACATGGCTCCTCCTTGAGTAAGTACTGGACTAAATAGAAATTAAAGTTTTGAACTGAACATGACACAATAATTCAGTAATACTTTGGCTGTAGTATACCCACCAAGAACCGTAAGGAACTGTAAGGAAGATTTCACCAAAGATTTAGAATGCCGTTTTTGTCTGAATTAGTAAATAACTTATTAAATAAATCAAAAGAATAAAGGAAAAAATATTAGCACTTTAAATTCCCAGAGCTCTTAAACTTAAGTACATATATTTGAGAAGTGTGGTAAAGTAAGTTGAATGAATGCTTTAGAATATTTCCTTATGAAATACAGGGTATCTGTTTTGTTAGTTACACAGTAGAAATGTTAAGGTTAACTAGCTGGTAGAGTTGTTACATGTATAATTTGACTAGTTTAATAAGTGTTTTTAAAGAGTCTTACTCTTGAGTAGCACTGATGTGGTATATAACTTGAAATCGTTATTGACCAAGAATAATTCTTAAAGAAAGTAAATAATACAATGTTGTTATCTCAGTGGAAGCAGAACTAAAATCTATAGTGGTTTTAGTTTAGAATTCAAATGCTTAATCTCAAAAACAAATAATTTGAATTTAAATTTAACTTGTATGAAATATTGAGTTACTAAGAGGCAGAAAAATACAGTCTATTATGTGTGGTGCACTTTATTTTCTATTTCCCCTATATGATTTCATCTTTTAAAAACCTTGTCACATTCGCTGAGCTGATTACATAGTCCTTAATGGACTGCAGTCTGCGCTTTGAATAATGGTGTGTCCAAGGAAAGCTGGCCTATTGTGTGGCCCTTCTGTTCCTTCTCACCCTTGAAGAGCAGAAGATCAGGCACTGGCCAGCTCCTAGGCAAAGGTCCAACTCTGAGCAGGCAGAGGGAAGATGCCCGAGCTGTAATCATCCGTTCTGTCCCGATGTAAGCCCCTGCCCCTGCCACCCAGCCTGGGAACCCCTTCTGGTTCCTTTCCCGTCTTGTTAAGCCTCACTTGCTATCCCAGGTTTCCTGTTCCTGCCAGAGTCCCCACGTCTCATTATAGATACCATTTAGACAGTAAAATACCCACTTAGTATGTGGAATTTAGACTTTGTTCTGTTAGGATTTTTTTTCCTTTTGGTTGCACTTGGAATTGAATCGGAACCTTTGCGCTGAGCTACACCCCAGCCCTTTTTTATGTTTGATTTTGAGACAGGGTCTTGCTAAATGGCCCAAGTGGGGCTCGGATTTTTGATCCTCCTGTTTCAGCCTTCCTCAGCACTATGGTTACAGTTGTGAATTTGGCTGGGCTCCTTGATTGGGAATCGTGAACAGGAGTTGTAGGCAGTTCTCAGAAAATAGTCTGATACTCAGATATGTATTCTGTGTGTTCCTCAGGCACTTGTAATCTAACATGAAATGTGCCCTCCTTTCCCTGTGACCATTACTAAAGTATTCCTTCACTAGTCTCCTTCCTTAAGAAATTCAAGCCAGGTATGGTGGTACACGCCTATAATCCCGGCCCTGAGGAAGCTGAGGCAGGAAAATTGCTTTGAGTTTAAGACCAGTCCTAGGTACATAGTGAGTTTAAGACCATCCTGAATTGCATAGCAAGATCTTGTCTCAAAAAACAAAGAAAAAAATTAAATCAACTTATAGTGACTGCTTTTTATTTGAATCATGTTGGCCCAGTAGGACAGTTGTATCTTTGTGTTGCTCTCCTACAAATCAGCACATCTAAAGGAAGTGATAACTGGTAGTTTATTGTATGCCAGGGGCTTCAGCGGGTAAATACTTCACCTAAGTATGACCCTCCTTATCTCCTTTGATATTTATAACAACCTGACACGCACCAGAAGAATAATATAGCTGGTTCTTCTATGGAACTACTTGGCAGAGCTGGATTTTGGCTGCACAGTTGCCAAATCCCAAAGCCAGCAGCAAAAGTGAAAATTAAAACAGTGCAGCTTTCTTTTTGTTTTTAAACGATGCTGCTCATTGTTAATGCAGGGCTTGAGCTAGGTGCCTGCACAGTAGGAACTGGCAGGATGTGAGGCAGGATGTGAGTTACTACCCCTTTCCTGGACACAGCAGTGCAGTGTGCAGGAAGTTTTTTTTTGTTTTTTTTTGCAGCAAGTATTTAAAAATAATAATCTGTGCTTGCTTTGGCAGCACATACACTAAAAATATTAATCTAGCATTTCTACAAGTTTATACTGAGGAATTCATCAGGGAAACAATCTATATGAATATTAACCACAGCATTGTTTGAACAAAGTTTCAGGATGAACTAAGTGCTTAAAAAAAGTTACAAAATGGTGCATCCACATCTTAAAATTCTAGGCTGCCTTTAAATTGCTTTTGAATATTTAATAAGGATGAAGTGCTCATGATAAGAAAGGTGAACAGGGTAAATACAGTGATTCCAGTTAAAAATAAAAATGGAGTTATCCTGTCTATGTACGGTAGAAAACCTGGAATGAAATGCTCTTGAATTCTAAGAGTGGTTTTAAGTGAGAAAAAAAGTAACATGTAAAGGTTGCCTTAATGGAATTTTTTTTTTTTTTTTTTTTGTCTTTTTAAGACAGGGTCTCATTTTGCAGTTCAGGCTGGCCTTGAGTTCACTTTGTAGCCCAGGCTGGTCTCAAACTTACAACAACCCTCCTATCTCAGCCTCTCAAGTGCTTGGATTACAGGTGTGTGCCACCATGCCTGGCTTTAATGGAATTTTCTAAGAAGATTTTTCTGTGCTTCTAAATTTCTCTCATGAGAGTTTTAAAAACTGGGAGTTACTCTCTCTCATATTGGAGACCTGGCTGCAATAAGTTTCTTGGGAATCATATTTTTTATTTTAAAAATAAAAGAAGAAAACATATTAACAAACATATCCATTTACAAAATAGCATAAGAACAATACAAACAATACAGAGTTACAAAGTGGTAGGAAGTTAACAATGGTTGTTGTATTATGTATTGATATATTGAAAGTGGTTTCTCAGAAAAGCAGAGACATGCAATAATGATCAAACAAGTAATCATTAACTGTTGCTTTCAGTAAAGCATTGCTAAATTGTGGAAGCAACCCAAATGTCTGTCCAGTGAGGATTGGATAAAAGAATTGTGGTACTTTTATTACTCAGCTATAAAGAAAGATAAACTCAAGGCTTTTATAGGTAAATGGTCACAACTAGAGACGATATGCATAAGTGAAATAAATCAGACCTGCATGTGTAAGCAACATATTGTCTCACTAGTGTAAGAACCTGAAAGGGTGAATAAAAATTAGGAGGTATAATAGACATTGTGAAATGAAAGGAAAATGCTCAAAAGTAATGGGCAACAGGGGTGTGGGAAAGGAGAAGGGAAAGAAGGGGAAATCATGTATGTATGTATATACAGGATAGCTCACAGTTGTACTCCTGTTTTCTACTGCTTTACCAAAGGGAATCATATTTTAGATGGTTAGATTTGAATAAACCTGATTTTCATTCCTATTGATTATTTAGCATGACCCTCCTCATCCATATGAGGATGTAGTGTTGATTGTATTATCATGATCTTGGTATGGTGAAGGTTTACAATAACTTGGAAGCCAGGTGTGGTAGTGTATGCATATAATCTCTGCATTCAGGAGGCTAAGGCAGGAGAATTGCAGTGTTCAAGGCCAACCTGAACTATATAGAGAGAGACCCTGCCTCAAAAATAAATTATCTATGTATCTATCTATGTATCTATCTATGTATCTATCAACCTATCATATGTCTTGGAATCACAGAGTTGTTTGCCTCCTAACATTTTGTTATAAAAATGTTAAAACATACAAGAAAAACTGAGGTAATTTTATAGTGACCTATAAACCTTCACCATCGAGGTCCTGCTATTAACATTTTATGTTAAGTTGCTCTACCACTTAACCTCTCCATGTAACTCTCACTGTTTTTTTATTTCTTACTGCATTTTTTATGCATTTCTGAGTAAGGTGCAAACTTCAGTACATTATCAAGAATCATGGGATTTTAGGCTTAAGAGTGATTTTCAAGCTTACACAATAAAATCTCACATTGATTCCACACAGAGGAGCTATGTGCGGTGGTACTCTGGTGGAGGTGGGAGTGAGATCCAGCCTCTTCCTTGTCCTTTTCTGCACCTCTGTGTTTTTCAGGTGCCTCACAGTTTTCAGATTGACACTGTCCCCAACCTACTTCAGCTTTGCCTGGGGATTCCAGGCCTTGAGGCATTGGTGACCAGCCCCAGGCTGCAGAGAAAGTAAATGAATGAACTAGGAGTCAGTGCCAGTTTGCTGAGTTTGGTTGTTGTGACTACTCATGATCATAGCCTCCCGGAGCTGTGGGATCTAAGAGCCCCACTTTGAATCACCTGTGAAGTTTTGTCATCCTCCATGTCTCACTTAATTATGAGTCAGTAAGCTGTTCTTCATGCCAGTATAAATGTGCCACTTATTTTGGAAGTAAATCATCACATAAAAGATAAAGGAATTATAGTGTTAAAGTAGATTTCTTTTTGCTGTTCTTGTTACTGTTGTTGTTTTTGAGATGGAGTCTTGCTGTGTAGTCCAGGCTGGCCTTGAATTCTGTGTAGACCAGGCTGGCCTGGGTCTTGCAGTGATCCTCTTGTGCTGATCTCCTGAGCACTGTGGATTACAGGCTGGGGAATACAGGCATGCACCACTACACCTGGCTTAATGTAGATTTCTGATGTGGGATAAAAGGCCCTGTCTTGAAAGAATAATTTGGATGATCTGGATAATCATATCATGACCTAGTGTTCTCAGGAAAATCACAGTTTTAAATAATTTGGCAATGTCATGGTGTGGATAAGTAAGGGTATTATAAAATACTTCATTTCTTGACTTAAATTATTTAATTTTAAATTATTTTGAAATAAAAAACTATATTCTAAAAATTCACAATGAATTATCTAAAATTGCAGCAGTAATTAAGTGAAATTTACTTCTGTGGCCTGGAAATGTATTAAAAACTTGAGGGTTTTTTTTTTTCCATATCTTTAAAAAGTTTATGATTCTCCAGTTGAAACCAATAGAGTATATCAAGTACATCTCTCCTAAGTGAGTGGTTTTATTGTACTTGCAGTTGTTTTTTCTGAACATGCAGACATACTGATCAGAAAATATATCGTGTCAAGGGCTGAGTGAGGTGGCTTCTGCTCCCCAGGAGGCTGCAGCAAGAGGATCACAAGTTCCTGGCCAGCCTGGGCAATCTAGTGAGACCGTGTCTCAAAACAAAAATTAAGAAGGCTCTGGAATGTAGCTCAGAGATAGAATGCTTGCCTAGTGAGTGCAAGGCCTGGGGTTCAGTCCCCAGCACAAATGAACGAATGACCGACATAGTGCCACCATTTACCAAGAATGTTTTCTTAAAATACAGTGAAAAAGAGGAGAAACTGGCACAGGCACGACTACACAGAGATTGATGATGGTTCCAAACCAGTACAAGCTGGAACCAGGACTTTCGTCAAAGAGTTACGTGCTCGAGTCTTCCCAAGGTAAGGAAACTCTCAAACTGAACAATTTAAGTTGTCTGATACAGTGACATGATCTGAAGCAGTATTTTGAAGCTTTAGTCTGTAACACATTATTGTTCTCAGCTGGGTTTTTGCCTTTTCCCTCATTGAAATAGAGTAGAAAATACCTTACATTTCAGGTAAAGGAAATAAACATCATTTCATGGAATATTTTCTGTATGTATATGCATAGTGCTCACCATGTAAAAGTTCTTAATTGTAGGTCACAGTCCGAAAGCTTTGTGATACGCTGATGTGAAGCAGTCATCCCCAGTGCTTAGCTCCTTTTGAGAAGTAACTGATGCTGCTTTTCTTTCATCTCGTCCTCTTCGGACCTGCTTTCTCCCCACCCCGTTATTTTCATTACCTGCTGGAAGCCCTAGGTCTGCCAGAAGCACCTACAACCTCTGCTTAGCTATTGATGGCAGCAAGGTTGAGCTTTTTGTTTTTTAAAAAATAGTAGAGTATATTTTGGTTGTCTGTGGCTCAAAGAAAGTCAAAAACATTATAAGGCATTTAATCATGCTAATTTAGATAATTTCCTACTCACTGCCTGACATCTATTTAAAGTGATAATGCTTAATAGGCTTTTACACCAGATCATATCCAGGGTTGATAAAGAGGGGAAGTGGGAAGTACAATTTAAATTTAAACCACAGTATCACATGTGGCCTATTATGGCATTTTTTTCTGATCCTGAAATGAAAAAAAAAAAAAAACCCAAACCTGCTCTTTTTCCTCCAGGTTTTTGTCTGTCCTCCTGCCCTTTCATCCTTAAACAGATACATACTTGATAAGCCTCCATATTGGCTCCCTCAGGTCTACAGAGAAACTGAAAAAAAAACCCCATACAAAATAAACATAACATTTGCACGTGATTTTTTTTATGTTGCCAGTTTTGAAGTCATAGGAGAAGTGTTTGCTTGCTTTCCTTGTGTTGGACAGTGCTTGAGTGGCATCTTGAAAGCCTGAGTGTAGTCTGGGTCTGTTTGTGGGCCTGAGGCAGGTTCGTGACCACGCTAAAGCAGTGTGTACCGAGTAGTACCCTGTGTGAGAAGCTTTGGCTTTTACTTTTTCAGAAAGGTTTGTGAGCCCTCCAAAAAGTAGTACTACTAAATGCTTTGGCCTAGTAATTCATGTGGCTTTTCTGCCTAAGTGAACACAAATGAGAACATATCTAAACTGTAATTACCATTAATTAAAGGTCTTGGTTTTATTTTGTGTAACTCCATAAGCCTTTGGATCATGTAAAGCCATGGTAGAGTAACTATAACTACTAAATTACACATGCTTGATATAATTAACACAGAGCTGTAGTAAAGTAGGTAGATTTGCTTCCATCTCTCTTAAGACTTAAATGTCTTTTGAGACCCTTTTCTATATAAATAATATTTAAAACATTTATGTGTATGGATATATGAATGTATGTATGCATATACTTTTTAAAATAAAATGAAATTATGTTAGGTGTAGTGTCGTGCAATTTGGCATTTTTACTTTAGATATGCATCCTTATTATATATGGTACACACACACACACACACACACACACACACACACACATCCTCCCCCTCCCCCCAGCTTCTGAAGTGTTGTGTAACATGCAATAAATATCGTACATGGTTTACTGTCCCCTTATGTATATGTGTTTCCAATTATTTTCTTTCTTTCTTTTTTTTTGTCTTTTTGAGTTAGGGTTTCGCTATGCAGTTCAGGCTGGCCTTGAGCTCACTTTGTGGCCCAGGCTTGTCTTGAATTCGCAACGATCCTCCTGCCTCAGCTTCCTGAGTGCTAGGATTACAGGTGTGCACCACCACGCCTGGCTGTTTCCAATATTTTCCTCTTTCAAATAATGTACCTATATTTTAAGGGTTTGTATCTATTTTTTTGTTAAACAGAAGAAGTATCAACATTTGAGATTGAGACGGCAGATGATAAATTGTCTCTTAGATTGGAGTTTGAGGAATTATTTAATCCTCAGAGAGCAGGGAAAGAAAGGTAAATTGTGGATGCTTGTTGGTGAATAAAAGGTAGGACAGAACTCAGGTTCATTAGATGAGTTAGGTGAGGAAGACCTAAGCCATCCATTGATAAGACTGTCTAAGCTGGGTGTATGGGGGGAACATGTTTGTAATTGCAACACCCTAGGAGGCTAAGGTGGCAGGACCCCAAGTTTGAGTCCAGCTTGGACAACTAAGTGACTTAGTGAGACCCTGTCTCAAAATCTAAAAAAAAAAAAAAAAAAAGAAGGGGCCAGGATGTTGCTCAGTGCCAAGGTCCTGGGTTCCAACCCCAGCACCCTCTCTGCTGTAAGGACTATCTGGGAGATGCCTGTGTTGGTTATCTGAGGCCTTTCGTGCCCTTGCTTTATTGAGACAATGGGAAGATCAGAGCCTGGCAGTGCAGAGGACCAGCATCTCCCTTTCCTCCTGTTTTGTCCTGACCACTTAGTTTGCAGATGACATCAAAGGGCCAGGATCTGATTACATAAATGGAAACTACTGTGTTCTAACTGTTAAGGCATGCTGTGTACTTAATTTTGAATGTACAGAGGCTGCATACTGAATTTCTTTGGATGTGTGATGGAGGGCAGTAACAAGGACAAGTCACACTGAAGTGTAACATCTATATCAGGGAGGGGAGCTTGAGGTTCAACAATTTTTAGTTGATTAAATATCTACCTACTATTAAAGACTTACTAACACTGGTTGCAACAGATCACTTACATCAGTAGTTCTTAGCGGGGGCATGTGGGGCAGTTGTCTCAGTGGGCAGGGATGGGTAGTAGGTACCATCCTGGATGCAGAGCTGTTGATTGTTCTGTGTTCTATTAGACTTTAAAATGCTTGATAAGTATTTGCATAGAACTTCCTAGTCAGGTAAAACCTGGTCTGGTTTTACTTACCCTCGCACTCATTTTTATGGTAGTGCACACCCCCGCTAACTGCTCTTGTGATTTTCTACACGGCTTGTGTTGAGTGGCTTTTGGTTTGATTTTTACTTCTTTTAAATTCAGCCCTTCATTACAACTAATTTTAAACATCTTGTTATTATGTCTTTGAGTGTAGTTTGTCTGAATATGTGGAAAGACATGCTCTAATATGTATTGCTTTCTTTTTTATGCTTAGAGCATTTTATATATTTTCCAATTACAATCTGTTGAATTAAAGATTATAAATTATCTATGAATTTTACTTTAGGATGGCAAAGAGGGCTTTGAGAAATGTTTCTTACTAAGAGGAGAATTAAGTATGATAGGTAAGAAGTGATACAGTAATTATGCAGTATGAATGTTAACTACTATCACAGTTACTGTTTTTAAACTGAACTTATCAACAAAAATGACATCTTAATCTTACATTTTTAGTGCCGATGAAATCATTGTGAAGATGCATGGCAGCCAGCTGACACAGAGATACCTGGAAAAACATGGATTTGATGCCCCTATCATGGTCCCTAAATTAGATGACCTAGGACTCAGGCTCCCTCCTCCTGCTTTTTCTGTGATGGATGTGGAACATTATGTAGGTACGAACTTGTCTCCTTTAAGTTCTTGGGGGAAAATGGTAAAAGTAAGTATGTGCTAAATATTATGACTAAATAAAGAAATGTCAGTTTAGTTCTATTTCCTGGGTCAGCGAAAGTGAGACTCAGCATCATGCTGTTGAAAGCTGCTTTCTCAGCAGACCTCCTACATCAGAAAAATCAGTGTTTTCCCATTCTAATTTGTTTGGGCTTATCCTGCACTGTTGCTGGTGTCCCTGAATGTAATACTGTGCTTGCTTAAGGAAAACCCTTACTGAGGGCGGCTGCAGAGCCAACAGGCAGCGGAGAATGAGGCAAGCTCTAGGCATCTATAGAAGCCCAGTGTGGGATTCCTGGAGCCCACTGTACCGATGAGCCCTGTGCCCCGCTTTATGCCCATTGGCTAGAGGGAGGGCTGCCAGAAGAGGTGATTCTGTTCAGCCCGTTCTTGTATGAATGACTGGGGGACTTTTGTCATTTAATGACATGTGGACTTAAGCTGTAATTTTGAGGCCCAGAAAGTAATTAAGAAGCAAGGGGGAAAAGTCCTTTACTGATTGCCGAATTGTTGACATTTTCAGTCATTTAATTTATTCTTATGATAACAAAGTTGACTATATGTAGTTGCCATTGTTTTTCAACAACATAGTATTTGAAGATTAGATTCCAATTATATCTTTTTTCAAAACTGTATGTCCATTACATTATCTCCTCAGCATGGACTATCAAAGTGTTTGTCCCTTTATTGAGCTATATTGGTTGACATTTTTCATTGATAATTATTTTACTGTGGAAATCCAGTTAAATATCCTGACTTCACATTCAGCTAAATTCGTTATAAATCAGGCGGTGAGCATAAGGTTTAACCTCAACCTATTTGCATTAGATAAGCATTATAAAATAAATGGCTCGTGTAATTTAAGTGTAGAACAAAATGTTCAAAATGCTAGACAGCTTTTCAATACCGTAAAGCTTTTTCAGTTAAATACTAGTAACAGAACTGTTATATCATGAAGATAAGAAATGTATGAGATATCACTATTAACCTATGTGAAGTCACATGAGAAAATGACATTTATTTATTTTCTATTTCAGATTGGTTAAGTATTGCCATACTTTGAATTCTGCCTTATCCTGTAGTTCATTGTAAAATTGTTTATGCTTCCTAGAGAGGCATTGTGGTACTTATCAGCTTATGGTTTTATAGGCAAACAATTAATCACAACTCAGAATTTGGGTATTTAGTTAGACACTAATATGAACTGATTCTTTTGCCTGTGTACCACTGTTGTCCCCTCCCTATCTTTTCCTACCTTCCCGCTTCCTCTTTTCCTTCCTGCAGTACTGGGGATTGAACCCAGGTCTTTCATGTGCTAGGCATGCACCTAATAGTGACCTACGTCCCCAGCATTTTTACTGAAGGAGAATACAAAAAGAAAAGGTATACCAGGAAAGCGGTTATCCTGGCCAACTTGCCTACTTATTCCCCAATGAGTGATCTGTTTTTCAAAACAATAGTCTTAGAATGTTAGATATTATAGAAGTTAAGAGAAAAAGCTAATCCTCTCATTTTATGCATGAGAAAATTAAAATATAGAAAGTGTCAGGAAATGTTTACATCCCAATATATGTACTATTTGTCATTGTGGGCTGCATGCACAAAATCATTGATACATAGAAAGCTTTGCAATCATATCTTTTTTTATACTATTCTGTAGCTCTGTTTTACTGCTTTATTTCCTTTGAGAACTGTCTCTTATTTTCAAAAGATGCAATTGGACTTAAAAAGTAAAAATACAAGGGTTTGTCTTGGCTGTGTATTTTTATGGTTGATTTAATTATCACACCAAGAACATACAGTGTTTCAAATATTTATGTTTAGGGAACCTTTGATAGAACTCATAAGCCCAATAATAAGACTAACTTTTCTCTGCAGGTGGTGACAAAGTGATAGATGTCATTGATGTGGCAAGGCAGGCAGACAGCAAAATGACCCTTCACAATTATGTTAAATACTTCACGAATCCTAACAGACCAAAAGTGTTAAATGTGATCAGCCTTGAATTTTCAGATACAAAGTGAGTAGTTCTGGATATTTTGTTTTAGCATTCTGAATGTTGAATGTAGCTCAGTGATGTATTTGTTTTAGTGAGAAACATAACTATGACTTCTGAACTTGTCTGCTGGTAGCAGCGTTGTGAATTCTGCTTAGCACACTTAGAGACTATTTGTAAATAAGATGTGTTTTAAACTTTTAAGTGTTGTTGTTAACCCTGAGTTCTGGTTATTTATTTGGTTTTAAGTTGACATGGGAGTAACAATTTAAAGAAGTCTTAATTTGCATATGTGAATGTGTACACATATGTTTGTTTTCTTTTAAAAGGATGTCTGAGTTGGTGGAGGTCCCTGATATAGCCCGGAAGCTTTCCTGGGTGGAAAACTATTGGCCAGATGATTCAGTCTTTCCCAAGCCATTTGTTCAAAAATACTGCCTGATGGGTGTTCAAGATAGCTACACAGATTTCCACATTGACTTTGGTGGAACATCAGTCTGGTACCATGTCCTCTGGGTAAGACAAGGGTGTTTATTTTCTTAATCACAAAAATACATAGTTGTATTTTTCAAGTGGTATTCAATTGCTATAAATGACACTTGGAGAGGGGGAAGTTTTCCTACTTTTTGTAAGATCTATCACTTTGCCTTTAACATTTATGGTTTTTAAAAAATCACGAGTGAAGAAAGGCATTAGCTTTTTCTCTTTTTAAAATTTTTATTAGTGTATATGCGTAATATATGAATATGTTCACCCTGGGGAACTGGTGCATAGACATATCAAGTCCCCACGAGGTCTTTATATTTAGATTCCTTTCTTGCCTCCATCTTCTCTCCCTAGTCAGTTATCTATTAATTCCTGAACCAAACATCTGAGAAGGAGCAAAATGACAGTGATAATTGCTTCTGGCTTTAGGCGGGGGTGGGGGTGAGAGAACTGGATGGATAGTCGTAGGTGCCCATAGAAATGCTGGTTATTTGTGGTTTATTTTCACTTTGCTTTACACAGAACTGTACTGCTTCATATAGTACCCATTAGCATGTGTGGCTAAACTTAAATAATTAAAATTCAGCATAGTTTGAAAACTTCAGTTCCTCATTTGTTGGCAATATTTCCAGTGCCCAGCCACATGCAGCTAGTGACTGCTGTGCTGGGAAGTGTAGAGAAATGTCCACCACCACAGAAGTCCTGTTGGAGAGTGCTGATCCAGAGCCACATCGCATCTGGGCTGCACTGGACACTGAGTCCTTGACTTTCCTGCTCCTTTTCTCCTGGAAGATGAAAAGACTTGGTTCATTAAAGGAAGTTTATTTACAAGTTTTTAGAAAGAGGCATTATGGGAGAGAAATCTTGGGGGAAAGAGAGTTAGAGATGACTCTGTGCTGTTACCAGGCCTATTAACATGTTTTTACATGGATACCTTAGGAATGAGAGGTCATCAGGAAGGTGTTTGTGGTTTTCTACCTTGCTCTCTGGCAGTGATTTCTCCAGCTTGAATTACTGGCTCCTTGTCAGTTGGGGGTGGAAAGGAGCGTTTAGCACTTGGGAAAGTGCTGGTGAAGGGAATTAGCTATTGATCAGGAATGGGAAATAGGTCTTTGTGAAGCTAAAAAAATCTTGCTATTTATTTAATTTAATTTAGGTCATTGTATTGGGAAATCTTATCTATGTAGACCATTGAAAGAATAGCTTTTGGTTTTTCAAAGATAGTATGGTTACTTCCTTTTAGGGTGAGAAGATTTTTTATTTGATAAAGCCAACAAATGAAAATTTGGCACTCTATGAATCTTGGAGTTCATCTGTGACCCAGAGTGAGGTATTCTTTGGAGATAAAGTGGATAAATGCTACAAATGTGTGGTAAAGCAGGGACATACCTTATTTGTTCCTACAGGTAAGGTTTCAACCCCACTCCCTATTACCTGTATAGTTGATTCTCATTCATGTGGAGTCAGCTTGTAATTAGAATCTATGGCTTTTAACATGTTTGCAAAGTAGATTTATGGCATTGCTTGAGAAGTAATTCTGATCTTGTTTTATTTCTTTATCCCTTAGAGGGCTTCTCTTAGAGTTAGGACTTCTCTTGGCATTGTTTTATGTTGTTTGCCGTCATTTTAATTTCTGTTGAAATAAAGTTCACATACTATAATATTTCTCCTTTTAAAGCATACAATTCAGTGGTTTTCAATAGATTAATAAGTTTGTGCAGCCATCACCACTATCTACTGGAACACTTCCATCCTCTTGGGAAGGAACCACAATCCCTCAGTAGTTACTTCTCTGTTCCCTTTTCTAAGCCTCTGGCAACTCCTTATGTGCTTTCTGTCTCTGCAGACTCACCTGTTCTGACACTTGATATATGTGGCCTTTTGTGTCCAGCTTCTTCTACTTAGCATAAGGTTTTCTAGGCCCACCCATCCTGTAGCACATACGCATAGTTCATCTCTTTATGGCCCAGCAGAGGGCCCCTGTAGGTGTTGTGTTTTGTTTGCTCACCCATCAGTGGGTGGACATTTGGGTTCTTCCAACTTTCAGCTGTTCAGAACAGTGCTGCTGTTAAATGTTTGTGTACACATTTCTATTTGCAGGCCTGTTTTCATTTCTCTTGGGTGTGTACCTAGTGGTGGAATTGCTGCATTGCATGGTTTAACTATGTTTAACTTTTTGAGGAACCATCAGTCTGTCCTAAAATGTACCATAAACCTGAACTGTCGGTAACACTATGTCAGGTTGAGATGTGAACAAATGCAGAGTAGATTCTCAGGGCCAGTAGTTTTGAGAACTGTGTTCTTTTAGTTTGGGCCACCTCAATGGCTACACAGTTCACAGGCTATTCTCAAGGCTCTGCTCTTTTCCCTTGTCTGGTATATGTAATAATGAACGTATACTTGAATAAATGAATGCATGCCTACAACCACCAGAATTGTCTGGCATAAGTTAGCAATGTTTTCACTGTGAGTGAATAAACTCCTCTCTTGAGTCCTTTTTCTAGTGTTGTCCTGTATAACAAATATTTTGTTGTACCATCTTGAGTTGAAATTCATAGATTATGTATATAACTTCTTGCATAATTTGTTTAAAAATTGATTTAATGGACTAAAGGAAGAAATGAAAAGGTAATTTATAAATACAGTGCTACTATGATGTTTGGCTGTGTGCACAATAGCAGTACAGGACAGAAAGACTGGTTAACTACCTGAGTCAGCAAACCAGTATAGATGTGTGCTGTGGCTTAAGTTCCCCAGTCACTTTGGTGGAATTAGTGGTTCTCAGACTTCAGTATCAGGGTCGCCTTCAGATCTGGCTGACACAGACAGTCACACTTGCTATCCCCAGGGTTCAGTAGATCGGGGGTGGGTCTGAGAATTTGCATTTTAACAAGTTCTGACTGATGATGTCACGTGGGTCTGGGGACCACTTTGAAAAATACTGTGGTAGGTGGTGCAATTTCTCCCTCAAGATGGTTGATGACTACTAAGCTTCCAAGAAAACAAAACTATAATTTCCTTTGATTCGTAATAATTGTATTTCTGGAAGTTGTGCCAAGACCATGTAGATATACTTTGTTTAGATGCATAATCTGGTTTCTAGGTTCAAATAGTTAATGAACAGGATTTGTATCTAAGAATGCCCAGGTTTATCTTTCTGTAAAGCCTTTTCGTTAAGTTCATCATTGCTTTCAAAAGCTATGCATCCTGTCTTAGAAATAATTTTCACTTTGAAAACTTTTCTGTAGGAAAATAAGTTGCCCACATTTCTGTTTATAGCCCCCCGACTCTCCACAATAAAATGCTCGTCATCCTCTTTCCCCTGTTACAGAGTTCACCCTCAGGTTGAGTTTCTGATTCTCCTCTCTCTCTTCCCTGGAGGGCGCACGGCTAGTTCAGTTTGGCACTAGGGAAGCAGAGTACGCAGCAAGCTCCTGTTCTCCAAAGGAAAACGTGCTTTCCTGGCTCAAAGCAGATTTGTTGATTTGTCTTACAGTAGAATCTTTACTGTAAGGTTGGAATATGTTTTTAGAATAAACTCAAAAACAATAGTAACTATCAAAAACCTTCACTTTATTCTTCAAACTCAGTACAGAGATTGGCATATTATAGGTAATGAATAAGTATCTAATTCAAAGACTTAGCTGATTGTCATGAACATTAACTAGCAGTGGAGAATGAAGCAAATTAATACAGCTATTTGAACTATCTCACAGGTAGACATCACATCTGTTTGATTTACATACTGAAAAGTGACTGATTTATATATTTTTTAACCATTTCAGGGTGGATTCACGCTGTGCTCACGTCTCAGGACTGTATGGCTTTTGGGGGGAACTTTCTGCACAACCTTAACATTGGCATGCAGCTCAGGTTTGTGTCAACAATGCTGAAAGCATCATCTTTTTAAAAATAGGACGTCTTTGTTTGTCTGTTTTAAAAGTCACAGAGTGTTTTATTTGAGATACCATGGAGGTAGGCCCAGAGAAATGATTAAGAATAGGAAGTGTTAACAGAAGCATGAATTGAAAGTTTTGTTGGGGATGCTCTGATATATTTTAAACCTAAAGGAAAGACTGACTCATTCATTATGATTTTATTTCTCCAAATTTCAAAGTTTCTTTTTTTTTGAGACAGGGTCTCACTATGTAGTCCAGGCTGACCTCAAACTCATGGCAATCCTCCTGCCTTAGCCTCCCAAATGCTGGGATTACAGGTGTGCACTACCACACCCTCAGATACAGGGTTTTTTTTGTTTTTTTGTCTTTTGTCTTTTTGAGACAGGGTCTTGCTGTGCAGTTCAGGCGGGCCTGGAGCTCACTTTATAGCCCAGGCTGGTCTCAAACTCACAACAGTCCTCCTGCCTCAGCCTCCTGAGTGCTAGGATTACAGGGGTGCACCACCACGCCTGGCTCTCAGATGTGGTTTTGACCTTGAATACTTACTAAAGAAATCTTGACTGAGTGTTGCAGTTCAACACATGGAACTAATCTCTTTTTTTAAGTTTCATTTATTTTAATAAGAGTCCTCTTAAAACCCTTTTGCTAAAATTAGGATACAAATCCCAAAGTGTGATTTTTCGTGAAGCTCAATGTAATTATTAAGTACTGTCAAATTTCTTAAGGGCAGAACCTAGATAAGATCATAATTCAGCACTGTCCAGCTGTGGCGTTCTAAACAGTTACAACACTTGATGGGTCTTTCTTGTATGTTATGTCCTGCTTAGTTTATTTTTAAACTGATTATCTTCATTTAACTTTGAAATGTTAATAGTAAAAATAATTCTTCCAATTGTATTCATTTAGGTGTTACGAGATGGAGAAAAGGCTAAAAACACCAGATCTTTTCAAATTTCCTTTTTTTGAAGCCATATGTTGGTTCGTAGCCAAAAATTTGCTGGAAACCTTGAAAGGTAATTAATGATTTGCACATTCTGTTATATAATTATACATAGTATTTGTAAACTTCCATAAAGCTGCCTAGCAGAAAGAATTTTTTCTAGTTGGGTATGGATATCACCCTTACTATGTTTCTTTAAATACAGTATACATGATTTCCCCCTGCCAGGAACCTTCTTAGCAATTAGTCTGTAGCCCATAGCCTGCTAACCTGCATTCTTAGAAATCAGTATGTAAGACCTGCACCAGAAGCACACTGATGATACAGGAAAAGGCTCATCTCATCTGTAACTCCAGTGACCTGCACATATTCTTAAGCATCCATGGGTATCTCACTCCCAGAAAGTAACTTCTTTCATGAGACTCTTTTATCTTGCATGTTTGCTTAAACATGTACTTTAAAAGGCTAGGGGACCACTTCTCATGTCCTGAGAGAATCAGGTGCCTATGCCTCACCATTGTTACTGTTAGGCTGGCTGGTATAATTTGCCTATGAGCATACCAAACATTGACTGTCAGCTTAGGATCTGTATGTTTTTGGAAACTTCTTTTGTTTAAACTTAAAACTTTTTTAAAGGAGGAATTTCAGATTTGGTGTTTTTATATTCTGACTTAATCTTTTTGAGCAGTGGAGATTATATTCTCATTGCCAGAAGTGCATGAAAAGCAGGAAATAGAAATAGATGTGATGTTCAATTTCCAGGTGCCAGTGAGAATACATTTTGTCTGGTTTTGAATTGTCTTAACTTTTTCTATTCAATTTGCAAATTGGTGCTAATATAACAGTGAACTCCTAGGAGAACAGTTATAAACAAATTAAACAGTAAAGTTTATATAAACATTTTTTCCATTTAACTCATAGAAGAAATGGAAAGAAACAACCAAAAATTCACTTTGCAGAATAGCATGTATGGTACCAAAGTGATAAAACTCATCATGTATGCCCATCCCCCGAAAAAAGCAGACAAGCCCCTCTGTGAGCAAAAAAACAGTGACACCTTGCAGTGTGTGCAGTGCGGAGGGAGGTGCATGCAGAGGTGGGACCGGAATGAGGAGGACTAGGTCCCTACAAGCGGGCCGGCTTCTGCTCCAGCAGTGACCCTTAGCCTGATCGCGGCCTAGTCATGTTCTCATGTTTTCAGGAGGATATCTGTGTTTTGAGGCTAGCCTGGGCTACATAATGAGTTCAAGACCAGCATAAACTATACAGCGAGAGCCTGTCTCAAAAAACAAAGAAAAGAAAAGCGCTACTTACTATTTGTCTTAGACCATCAAAAGTTCACAAATACTGATAGTTGTTTGTAAACAAGGGCTATATACCATAAAGACTTTAAAAACAAAGAAGGATTGCTATAAAAGGGTATTTGTAAGTTGCTTTAAAATATTTTATCAGCCAGATCAGTAGATACGTGGCAGGTAAATGAGGCCGACTGATTCATGCCACCGTTGCCAAGCTGAAAGCCAAATGACCATTGCAGCCCCCCATGTTGTCCTGGGCATCCACCTTGGAAGCAGGACTGGTCCCCTTGTTTCTCTGCATTACAGTGTCTTCTTTCATGACCGACCTTTGCACTGTGAGCTATTATCTGCCAACTCTCAGACAGTTATAAAGGTTGTATGAGTGCTGGGCTAATTGAGGGTAGACTCTACAAAATTTGAGCTGTGTTTCTTCTCAGTGATAATAAAGCAGTAAACCAGTTTGGATTTGTGTAAGTAAATTAGCCACTGGGCAGAACTGAAATGTTTGCTTTTGTTTCAGCTTACCTGAATTCTGAGTTACAGATGAAATATTTTTCTTGAGTTTCAGATGGTCAGTTTATTTTAAAAACCTCTTTTCTATGTGTGTGTGTTTACTTTTACAATAGTGAAATGCATGATAGACAGCTGACTGTACAGATCACATATCCACTGCATACACATACTCTTGTAAGTGTTATTTAGGTAATCCCTATACAAGTCAGACCAAAAACAGCATTACCTTCCTCGTTACCTCTCCTTGTCATACCTGCTTCCTTCCCTTCTAGAGGTAAGCGCTTTCTCTCAACTTTTGTGATAGCCTTCCCTTTGGCTTTATCAGCTATGTTACAAAGTAAAACAGTTGAATTTTCTTCATTTGCAAACTTTGTATGAGTATTCAACCTGATACACTCTTGGGACCTTGTTTTTTACTCAGTAGTATCCATGAGATGGGTCCATGTTTCTGTGGGTAGTTAGTTTCTTTTCCACTGCTGTAGTGTTCTGCTGTGGGAATGCATCTTTATTCACATACCTATTCTACAGAAGTTGTTGAGCGCTGGGGTTTGTTTACAGTTGGGGTGCTTGTGGTAGATGTTTCTCAGAAGTCCTTAGTGCTGCCACCTAGTGCAGGAGTTAGCTCAGAGCACAGGCTTGATTGTTAACTCATTGAGAGAATTCAGTAGCTGATGCCAAATTGTTTCTGTTCCTATTCCCATGGCTGGATATGAGAGTTTACAATGCTCCACACTGCCCAAAACTTGGTGTGCTAGGTTTTAATTTTACAGATGTACTGCTTTTATTTTTAATATACATTATCCTGATTATTAGCATAATTGAGCATTGTGTGTGTGTGTGTGTGTGTGTGTGTGTGTGTGTGTAGGCTTTTTGGATTTCATCTCTATCAGGTTAATGATATCCCTTAGTTATTGCTGGCTGAACAGGTCCGCAATCTCCCAAATGAGTGTATGGCGAAGTCTAAATAAAAGAGGCGAATGGAATGATTTCAGGGCTCCAGGAGGATCAGAGCCTCTCACAGAATTTGAGATTCTCTCAGGGCCAACACCAAGACCTTCTCTGGGTGGCCCATATTTATTTAGTTATCAAAACAAGGGAGGGGAATATTCAAGAAGGGTGGAACCACTCAAGGACTTCTCAAAGTAAGGTACTAAATTAATCCACCCAGGAGTGAGATGCCTGAGGATCCAGGTGTCCTTGGCTGTGATCTTGTCTTATACTTTGAAGCTTTCTGTGTTTTATCTGCCATTACAGGCCTTAGTAGGGGTCAGTGACTCACAGAGGTTCACTTGCTATGAGTCCATGGCCAATCACCAGACTCACAAGTAAACATGAAAAGCCTGTTGGTTAATTTAAGTCCTGCTCAGGGCTGCTTCGTACTGTTCTCTATCACCTCTCTACTTAATTGCCTATTTGGAACTTTTGCCAGTATTTCAATTTAGTTGTTTCTTCTAAACTAATTTATAGCCAGGCTTGGTGGCTCTCTCCTGAAATCCCAACACTCAGAGGCTGAGGCGGGAGGATCACTGTGAGTTCAAGGCCAGCCTGATGTGCATAGTGAAACCTTGTCTCAAAAAGACAAAACAACCCCAAAACCCTAATCTATAGAAGTTCTTTATATATTCTAACTCCTGTCTTTTCAGTAATGTATGTTACAGAGGCCATCGTATCAAATGACTTGCCTATTTCACTTTGTGGTATCTTTTGAAGGGTAACATTTCTTAATCTTAAAACAGTTTTATTTCAACTTAGTGCTTTTTCTGCTTTGTTTAAAATCATACCAGAGTTTTGCAAATACTGTCTTCCAAAAGCTTTTGTAGTTTTGTGTTTTACATTTAGGCTTTTAACTCATTTGTAGTTGAATTTCTTGTGGATGTGGGTAGGAAGGGGTATATTTTCAGTTGTTTTCTTACAAACACCACTGGGTTCCAGTGCTGTATTTTCCTGTTCTTGGTTGTTACCACCCCTGTCCTTTAATGTGTGAATGTGTGTACAGGGCCTGTGACACTAACTTCCACACTCATCTTCTGCCCTGTTGGGCTGGTGGTTCGTCTTTCCCTGTGCACACTGTCCTTTTGGTTTACATTCAGACTTGGTATCTGTTAGTTCCTCTGCTTTATTTTAAAGGTGCCTTGCCTTTCTTTTCTATATATTTTTTAATTACCTTCTTACAAGCTGACACTGTTCCCTCCCCCTGAAAAAGGCAAGCAAGCAAATGAGAACATATGGATTTAAATTTGAGCATATTGAATCTAGAGGTCAATTTTGATAAAATTTTATGTCATTAAATATGGAATTTTTAGGCTGGGTGTGGTGATGCACACCTGGTGATGCATACCAGCATTCAGGAGGCTGAGGCAGGAGGATTGCTGTGAATTCAAGGCCAGGCTCAAGTGCATAGTGAGACCCTGTCTGAAAAAAAAAAGTTTTCAAAAAATTATAATGGAACATCTATTCAGATCTTATTTGATCTTTTGAAGTTTCCTTTTTTTTTTTTTTGGTTTGGTTAAAAAAATCAAATATGTATTTCTTAACAGATTTATTCCTAGGTACTTCATATTTTAGTGCTGTTGTAAATAACATTGACACTATATATAGTTATATATGATTGAATCATATAAAATTGCTGTTCTTGAATTTCAAAAGTGGCCAGATACTGGCAATTCATAAGGATAACCCTAATTGTTTCTGGAATACAGAAACAATTTTTATTCTGATTTTTCCATCTAGAAACATTAAAAAACTATTATTTAATGATTTGAGATTTTGGTTCTCTAATGTATAATTACATAATTCTCTGTGACTAATGACAGTCTTGTTCTTTTTAGAATATTTGTGTCTTACAGTTGCCATTGCTCTGCTGGGTTGGCAAGGACCTCCAGGCAGTGGGTGAAAAGGAGTAGGGAACGTGGGGAGTTTTATCTTGTTCCCAGCCTCAAAGGAAACTTTTCACTGTTGATCATTATGTTTGCTGGAGGGTTTTTGTTGATAACCTTTACCAGGTTTAGGAACTCCTTATCTACTCTAAGTTAGCTAAAAGATTAAATCTTTTTTTTCTTTTTAAGAAATAATCGGTGCTGTTTGAATTTTATTAAAAGATTTTCATACATGTATTAACATAGTCCTATAATTTTTCTCCTTTAATCTTTTAATTTAGTGGTTCTATTGATTTTCCTAATGTTAGTCCAGCCTTGCTCTTGATATAAATAGAATATGGTGTATGTTATAGTCCATATATGTTACTTTAGATATTCTAGATATAGTCATATATACTAGAATATGTAAATATATTTTATATAAAATACAGAACAATGTATTTGCATATTACATGTATGTATTTTTTTTCTTTTGGTACGTAGGTGAAATTGGCCCATATTTTATTTTCTTACTCTGTCTTTGTTAGATTTTGGTATGAAAGTTATCCTAACTTTCCTAACCTCAGGAAAAAGGTTAGGACTGTTCTTTTTCTGATTTCTAGATGAGTTTGTGTAGAGTTGGATAGGACTCACTGATCAAAGTATCTGGATTTGTAGTTCATGGGAAGATTTCTTAATGCCAAGTCAGTATCTTGATAAGCAAAGGACTGTTTAGATTTTCTAATTTTATTGAGTCTATTTTGATGAATCAATTGCTAGAAATGTTTCTAATTTTTTTATATTTGTTGACATAAAGTTGGTCCTGTTTTGTTGTTGTTGAGACAGTCTCACTATGTATTGCAGGCTGGCTTTGAATTCACAGTGATCCTCTTGCCTCACCCTCCTGACTACTGGGATTACAAGCGTGTGCCACCACTCCTAGCTTGTTCTTTTTTTTTTTTTTTTTTTTTGGCAGAACTGGGGATCGAACTCAGGACCTTGCGCTTGCTAGGCAGGAGCTTATTCCACTGAGCTATATCCCCAGCCCCCTGGCTTGTTCTTGTTATTCTTAATATCTGTAGCATTTATAATGATGTCTCATTTCTCATTTTTAGTACAAAGTATTTGTGACTCTTTTTACTAATTTTACTGTCTTTTCAAATAAACAATTTGAGGCTTAATAATCCTGTTTTCTGTTAATTTTTGCACGTGTTTATCTCTTTTTTCTGTTCTGTTTTCTTTTTAAACATTCTAGGTGGGTCCTCAACTCATTAACTTTCAGCATCTTTTTCCTAATTTAAGGGTATAGATTTTGTCTGTGTAGTATACTATGTATCTTAATACAACATTTTCAGTATTGTTTAATCAAGATATTGTCTGATTTCCATCACTTTAAAAAAAATGTAAATGTTGTTTAGTAGTCTGCTTCTTAATGTCTGTGTTTTTAGTTTCTAAATATAAGGCCTTTCTCTAGTTATCTTTCCGTTCCTATGTCTGTTATTGATTTCTAGATTAATCGCCTTGCGGGACATATAGGTGATTTAGCACTTTGGCTGTATTGAGACTTGTTTATGGCCCTAGGAAATGGATGACTTCTATAAATGTTGGTGTGTGTTTGAGAAGAACTGTATTCTGCAGTTGCTGGTTATAATGTTCTGTTCATAGCTGTTAAATCATTTTATATGTTCAGATTAAATACATGCCTAATGATTCTTAGATCTGCTTACTTAGTTGTTTCCTTATGTGTGTTAAAGTCTCCCCGTGACTGCTTAGTTGCTTACTGTTTTTGCTCTCTCTAGTTCCTGCTGTTTTCAGACTATGTTATTGAGTACACATTTTAAATGGCTGTCTTTCTAGTGAACCGAACTTTTGGTCACTATGAAATGACCCTTTATTAATGACAATCTATTAATATACCTGTAGCAACTTTCTTGTGAAACCTTTGTGTCTTTTTTCCATCTTTTTAAAGTCTTTTTGTATGTTTTTATGTTTGGTGCATTTAGTAGTTACATTTAATGTAATTTCCTTTTTTTGCCTTTTGAACTATTTCTTTTTTTTTTTTTTGTCTTTTTGAGACAGGGTCTCACTATGCAGTTCAGGTTGGCCTTGAGCTCACTTTGTGGCCTAGGCTGGTCTTGAACTTAAAATGATCCTCCTGCCTCAGCCTCCTGAGTGCTGGGATTATCGGCATGTGCCACCACACCTGGCCTTGAACTATTTCATATTCAAACTTTTTCTTTTTTATTAATTTAGAAGTTTGCATTTGTTGTTTAGTGGTTACTTAAAACCTAGAGTTAATCCCTTTCATCTTCAGAACACTCTTTAACACCTTTCCCCACCCAACTTCATTCCCACAGAGCTGAGAGAAGATGGTTTCCAGCCTCAGACTTACCTAGTACAGGGGGTGAAAGCACTGCATACTGCTTTAAAATTATGGATGAAGAAAGAAGTAAGTTATTATTGTTCTTTTTTATACTGCAAGATTAAGAAAGAGCCCTTTTGCTGCATGGGCAGCATTTGTGAGGGCCAGTGGTGGAGAGAATACAAACCCTTCTTTAACATTACCTACATTTATTATATAGTAAAGGTGGATTTTATTATATAGTGTAGCTAGATGTGCTTGGTTTTGGTTATATTAATGAGAATAAACAACATAGGTTTTTAAAAAATCTAATTTGACAAAGAAAGTAATTCAAGTATTTAGGAAATGAACATGTAGGTGGAAAATAATAATAAGCCACATTGAGCTTTTAGAGGGCATGAAGCATGGTGATTAGTCCGCATGCGCATGATCTTATTTAACCCTCAAAGTGACTGTGTGAGGTCTGGGTGCTCTTGGTGCCCTATTTCAGCAACTTGTCTAGGAAAATTGGTGGTGCTGGGACAGGAAGCTGGTCTCCGGGATAGCTAGCCTCTGGTCTTCCAGTCTGCTGGACCTGTGGAACATGAGGGAAAGGTGAGAGGCATGGCTTGAACATGGGCTTTCAATTTTCAGTAAGTTGTTTACCCTTGAGCTCCTCCAGCTCAAGGGGTCACCCAAGCCTGAACTGCATCGTGAGACCTTGTCTCCAAAAAAAATGTCATCCCAGATCTTCATATGGAGCTACTGTTTTCTTCCCTTATACTTTCAGAACAAATCTATGTGCTAGTGGACTTAAAACTAAACCTAGAGTGGTATGTGCATGTTTCCTCCCCTAGGTGTGTGCGCAGTGAAAACAACATGAACCATCTCGTCTTTATTCCAACCCTATGGAGGGGTTGCACATAATACTAAAGTAAATGATAGTGTATCTCCATATTTATTTTTTTAAGAGTAGGAAAATTTATTGGAGAAGAGGGATGGGGGAATGGGGAGCAGGAGTAACTCCTGAAAGATGAGGGTCCCAGATGGGTTGCCTATTTTCCTATTTCTTGAATGTCTACTTTAAAAATTCTGCTCCTAAGAAATATTAGGAGATAATAATTAACAGGCTACGATTCCAATAATTTTATACTTTTAAAAATCATTGGCTATATATCCACTAGATCAAGGTGCTGTGGAAACATTCATAAAATAAAAATGTCTTCCACTGTCAAAGACTTCCTTGTCTAAAATAACGGAAAATTCTAAGCAAACTAACAACCATATAACAAGATAAAAACAAAATAAAGCATATATTTCAAAAACTTCATTTTCTGTTGGCGGCTTTAGGCAAGTTGTCCACAAATGCATGTTTATCAGCATTGCCCATAGAGGTTTTTTTTTTTAAAAATCCCTGTATCCTCCTCTAGAGATTCTGCTTCAGTAGACCTGGGGCAGGTCTGAATCTGAAAACCTCAGAGGTGATTTTGATGCATAGCACATTTGTTACCATCAGTGAATATTGTTAATGTTATTGTTAATTTAAAAATGCTTTTGAGTTGCATTTTTAAAGCCATGTTTACATTTAACCATGTTACATTGGTTATAAGATGAGAGGAAGCTCAACATAGTGTTAAGAGCTTCTAGAATTCGATGTTTGGCTTCTAGTCTCAGCTGTATTACTAATGAACTGTGTGACTGTGGATACATTACCTGACCTTTGTGGCTCAGCTCCCTCAGTGCTAAGATGGGAATAATTTACAGGTTGAGCATTTCCTAATCAGAATACCTGAAATCCAAAGTGCTCTGCAATCCAGAACATTTCCCGTCCCAAGCATTTCAGATAAAAAAGGTTCTGTCTATAGTATTTATGTCATGCTGTTATTGGAGAGGTTAAATGAAGTAATACTCATTAAATACTTAGCATAGCAAAACACAGAGTTAGCCCCATTAGTGTTACTGTTAATAATTTAACAAATTATGTTGAAGTAAAATAGAAGTTCTAGTGTGTTGAGTGTGCCTAAAAAACCAAAATGTTCTTAGATTCAGAGATTAATACTGGGAAATAGACATAAAAATAACGACAGATTTCAGTTCAGTAGATACATAACTCAACTGTTAGTTCCTCGTCCCTATTGGTGATATCTTCTTCCCATTTTGACTATTAAAAGAAAAAGCTTACTAAAATAATTCAAATTAAACTTTGCATAAGAAACTAGGGTTATTTAAGTGCCTGTGTTGCCCATACAGATTTTTTACATACTGTGAATTAAATGTTACGCTTAATTTATCGATTGATAGTTGTGTTGGAACACAGTATGATTTGAAGTGTATAGGGTACAAGATTCTTACTCAAAATAAAGCAAATTAAACTGTGAGACAAGCCTGTTTTTCACTCAGCCGGAGAGGGTTTTATATGATAATGAAGCTCTTCTTAGAAAGCATTTTAATACCAGCGCCCTGAGCTCTGAGACCGCGCTCTGTGCTATCTAGCTATGTCTATAAAAACTAGAGAGCACAAAAATGGGTTCATTAAGTTAGTTTTTGCATATTAAAATGTAAATAACTTTAGTTTTCTTATCTTTGTTAATACAGCTTGTATCTGAACATGCCTTTGAAATTCCAGACAATGTTAGACCTGGACATCTTATTAAGGAACTTTCTAAAGTAATTCGAGCAATAGAGGTAAGAGGAGAAACTCACCTAAATGCTTGGGTACTCTCTGCCTTGAAAAGCAAATGGATCTCCCACTGCTGCAGACAGTGAAAGAGCTAAGACAGCAACAGTGAACTGAATCTCAGACAGTCTCAGGTTTCCAGGCTTCTCAAGTCCTAGAGAGAAATTTAGAATATTATGTTGTAGTGAAGTAACAAAACAGTGAGGAAGCAGGTACCAGGTTAGTGAAAAAAATTTTAAAAATAGAGTAAGCAGTGCAGTTTTCAGATGCAAGTAATTTCAGCTAGTCAGAGATGAATGTATGTTAATGAATGAATGTAGTTAGAACAAGAGAAAAAACTAAGGTGTGTGGATAAAGGCAGGTGAAGCTGAGTTGGAATGAAGGGTGACAGTGGGGCTGGACGGGGAGGCGCATGTGGCCGAAAACCCTTGGGCAGCTGGCAAGGTGAAGGCCTTTGATAAAGACCTGCAGAGTCTGTGCCTAGGTGTTTGAATTTATTAATTAAGAGCTCTCTTTGTATTTAAGTAAAGGAGGTTTTAATTAAAGTAAAGCTGTGTGTTGTTTTTGAATTCAGTGGAGGAGTGGAGACCAACTAGTAATCTACCATCTTATACTGGGGCTGTGTTTAAGGAGTGGCAAGAGGTACATATCTAAGAGGAATTACAATGCTAGCTTTAATATCCATGGGTCAGATAAATAGCTCACATGTCTTCAGGTACAGTAGAAAAAGTGATAGTTATATATAAATGGGTTTAGTATAAAAATCATATATAATATCAAACTATAGACATAAAAATATAAATAAATCTCATGCACAATAACAACCAAAACTAAGTATAAACTCAATAAGAAAAGGGTGAGTCTGTGAAAAAAGTTCTATAAACCTTTACTAAGGGAAGTAAGATAACAGCTGATAGATGGATGGGCTGCCACGAATGGAAGTGTGTAATCTGACAGTCTGGACGGAAGCCCTGAGAATGCGAGGGCGGCCCAGAGAGCCCCTGGGGGGGGGCGGGCAGGTGAGAGGAGGGTCCCTGTCTGTTGTTTCCCTGCCATGAAAGTGTGAGTGGGTGTCTTATGTTTTATCCATCAATTCTGTGCAGAAGGGGTGTCTTCAAAGAAAAATATAAATCTGGTGATTACTGAACATGTCTGAGTGGTTGCCTGTTCTGAAGGTGAATTTGGGGAATACTGATGAATAGAAAACATGGCGAGTTGAAATTTTAAAAAGTTTATTACAGCAAAACACACATTGCCAAGAACAGGAGTGTATTTGAAGTGTGGGGGAATACTTTAAGCATTTTGAAGGGGATTAATGGTAAAGAATCCTTTACTATAATAATTGTTTTATTTAAATATTTACTGTATTTTTCTTGTCATGCCTCATTAAATATTTATGGCCTTTTTTTTTTCTTTCTTTTTTTTCTTTTTGAGACAGGGTCTCACTATGCAGTTCAGGCTGGCCTTGAGCTCACTTATGTAGCCCAGGTGGGTCTTGAACTCACAGTGATCCTCCTGCCTCAGCCTCCCAAGTGCTGGAATTACAGGCATGCGCCACCATGCCCAGCCATATGGAAATTTATATGAAATAAAAACATGATGCTATGTCCTTACCCACCTGAGTCATTGGGTCTAGCACTGTGCCTGCCAGCTCTCCCCAAAAGTCAAAATGACCAAGAAGGGGAAACCTTGTAACCTGAGTCAAGACCTCATGGCAGCCGTGGTGCTGCAACTAAAGACACCTAGGAAACAGAAAGTGATAAAGACAGGAGGATAAGTATGTTCGAAACCTGGAGGAATATTCTGAGGGGAAGGTAAATGGCAGTGAGCCTTCACTGTGATAGATTTTTTTTTTAATTAAACATTTCCTGTGCTTTTTGATCACACCTCATACACAGAAAATAAAAGAGTTGGGAGTTAGGCAATTTTTAACTCAAGGGAAAAAATCAAAGGCCATATAAAAGCCAGGAGTGGTGGTATATGCCTGTAATCCCAGCCTTCAGGAGGTTGAGGCAGGAGGATCGTTGTGAGTTCGAAGCCAGCTTGGGATACACAGTAAGTTCAAGGCCAACCTGAACTACATAGAGACCTTGTCTCAAAACAAACAGCAACCAACCCCCCCCCAAAAGAATGTATACAAGTACAGTGTAATAATAATATGTTACATGGTACGGGGTATCCACAGTTTTCACTGACTCTAATTTAAATACTGAATATTAAAGAAAGCAATGTGGATAGATTTAGAAGTTATGTAGGTCAAACTTTTATCTTCTGTAGTAGGAATTCAGTAATATCTAAAGCTGAGAGCAAGTCAAAACATGCCATTTAGAAATTTAGAACATGGGAGAAAACACATTTGTAAGAATTCAAGCGCTCATCATATACCTAGAATAATGAGAAGCCCACTCACAGATCTGTGTGCACCATGTTTATAGCAGCAGCATTCTCAGGGGCTAGAAGGAGGGATTGACCCAGGCCTCTGTCAGTGGGTAATGGCTGAACAGAGTATGCTACGTGCAGTATGAACTGAAAGGAGGAAATCCTGACACGATATGGGTGAACTTTGGTAGATATTTTGCTAACTGGAACAAACTGCTCACAAAAAGGCAGAGTGTATAATCCCACTTATATGAGGTCCCTTGAATTGTCAGATTAACAAATATAGCAGAGTAGTGGGCAGGCATGGTGGGGCATGTCTGTATTCCCAGCACTCAGGAGGCTGAGACCCGGGACTTTGGGAGTTTGAGGCCAGCTTGGGCTATGTAGTGAGTGACACTGCGTCTCAGAAAACAAGAAAAAGAAGAAAGTAAGCAGAATGGTGGTTTTTATATTATCAATGTAGATTTTGAGTCCTTCAAATATTTTTGTAGAAGTTTGAAATATTAACTAAATGCTGCAGGCTCCACTCTTTCTGGAAGGTGGCGGCATTGCATCGTTGCTGCGGGTCTCTGCCCCCTGCTGTTGGCTGCTGTGCACCTTTACTGCACCTAACACGGGAGACAGAAGGAGAGGCTTCAGAGGGGTGCAGCTTTGGCTCTAGTGTTGAGCGGTGGATGTGCACGGTGTGTTGCAGAGGTGTTCGCGCCGCTGAGTATTGGAGCCATCAGTCACATGGAGTGCAATTATACAGCCCTGAGCCTCGTATCTAAAACCAGGGAAAGGCGTTTACAGTGGGTTATAGAGGGGAGAAAGGAGTAAAGGCCTCAGGAAAGCTGAGGCTTTGACTTGGTCTTATTCTATGATTAAATGGAATGATTTTTTGTTTCCTAAAATATTTTTATGGTTGATTATGTAGTCGGGTATTATATAACAGTCTCATCATAAATCATCCCAATTTAATTCCTAAAGGAAGAAAATGGCAAACCAGTTAAATCTCAGGGAATTCCTACTGTGTGTCCAGTTTCACGGTCGTCAAATGAAGCAACTTCCCCATACCATTCCCGACGGAAGATGAGGAAGCTCCGGGATCACAGTGTCCGAACCCCTTCCAACCTGGACATCCTGGAGCTGCACACAAGGGAGGTCCTCAAGAGACTGGAGATGTGCCCATGGGAAGAGGCAAGTAGCATGTTTCCAGAGAAGAGAAAGTGGCCATTCCTGAGGTTCTTCAAAGGGTAGCAACAGTTCCAGGCTGTGTGTTTTCCTTATCTGACCTTTGCTGGAGAATTGCAGACGTTAGCTAGTACTTAGGCCTGGGCAGGGCAAAGCGGGGGGGGGGGGGGGGGGGGGG